>JAQZBX010000688.1:0-99908 GCA_029593785.1 Cabassous unicinctus | reverse complement strand
GGAATCCCTTATATTTTTTATGTGACATTTGTATAATCTAAGTATTTTTAAAAAAATAAAATAGAATAAAATAAAATATATGATATCATACCAAGACAAACTCTTATTTAGTCTTGACTGAAAATCTAATATTCTTTTTCATTAATGTGGAAATTGATATATTTCTTAGAGTTTATAAAATAAATAATTTTAAAAACCTTGCATGTATATGTAAGCACTATTCATATATATGAATAATATATTAAAGAATGTGATCGCATATTTGAATTAGAAAGCTATGGGGTCCCTAAAAATGCCAACCCTTCCCTATCTATCTTCAACTGAAGGCTGTTACTCTAGAACAAAACTTCACCAGCACTTCTGGTTTGCTGCAGAGAGTGCTCCCATAGCTAGACACAATATAAACCCTAAGGCAGAGTGGTTCTTTGCAGTAAGCAGCTTTAACATGTACAAGCGTGTGCCGATGGGATAAAACACAGTTAAAGCAACTGTTACTGTTCACTCCTTGTTTCACTCAAGTATACATGTGTCCCAAATTAAGTCCACTCAGTTTTGTCGCTGATTCATGTAGGTGATGGCTGGTCACAATTTCCAGTAAAAGGACTTATACCAGATAGATTAGTGGAACAAACTACATTCTACCTTGCTGCAGTTGGTCCTGAGATTGTAACTGATTTTTACCATCTTTCTCTTCTATCACCCATTTTTATTATTTCTTATCCTGGGCCAGATGCTCTGCTAATCTAAGTGGTTTTCCCAGTAGGGTAACTCAGACCTTTAACTTTGAGGGGTTGGAGCTCCTGGTAAATGTGCCGTGGCTGCTGTAAATCCCTGTTCACAGGAATGGGAGACATGAAAGCACCAAGTGGTCCTACAGTGTGTGGATTTCTTGAATTCTGGATATACTGTTTTCTGGCCACATTATGTAATAGCAACCACATCTCATGATATTTAGAATCAATACCACTAACTGTAAAATAACTCCTTTCTTTACTTCCTAGTCTATTGGCATGAGGAACTCAAAATGATTTTGTAAACCTTTAATGGTTCTAGTATCCTCCTGGGTGCCAGACCCGGTTTCTGCAAGTGTGTCACTGAGAGTGATAATGAAAAGGAACTTACTCCCACCCTTTGGTCCCCAGACCATGTGCTGAGACTTTCAAAGATACAATACCACAAAGTAGCTGTTTCAAAATATAGACCACTTCTTGAAGGAGTGTTCCAAACTTGCAGGGCCTAATCTTTAGGTTGGAATCTTAGTTAAGAGGCCATTTAAATCCATATCATTCTGGCTGGGGGTGTGTGGGAATGGTAAGAATAGAAGATCTCATTCTTCAAAATCCCCAGAGGATTGAGCACAACTTGTCTACAGCACTAACCAGTTCAATAATATACCCTTATTGTCTTTTCTCCCTTCCCCATCTAACTTTTCTTACTCCTCCACTTACATGTCATAAAAAGAGAGAGAAAAGAATAAATAAAAAGAAAAAAAATGTTAGAGGATTGCATTGCTATGTGCCCACAATCAAACCTTCTTACCCACAAAATTGGTCTCAGGCAAAGTTGGGCAAGATTCTTCAATGATAAATCAGACACTTTGTGAACTCTGGTATAGTGGTGCTGGCTAAGATGATACAAGTAAGACAGACAAACTCATAGTTGGAAACTGTATCAATCTCAATATTTCTGAATCCCTACCCATTCCACAGTGGAAGTGATTTGATATAGTTAACTGCCCCCCAAATGGTTTGTTGGTCTCTTTGAAGGATATGCCGTATGGAGGACTCAGTGTTGGCCTTAGTTGCAGATACATTGACTATTTAACTATCCAGAAGTTAGATCAGCTTTGGTGAGGGGCAGAATATGTTGCTGGGCCTATTCATAGCCTCCAACTCTACCACTATGGCTACTCTATTCATGGGTCTACTGTGCTAACATTGTGTGGCCAACAGCAGGGGTTGGCTGGCATTCGTAGGAATAATCTTCCTGTTCACAGAATTATTCAGTGCCTTCTCTTTAGAGGAGTCTGTCTGGCATGTATGATTGTGAAACACAAATAACTATAGATTCTGCATGTATTCTCATAGTTCCATCCACATATTTCTTCCTTGGACCTCTTTGTCTCTAATTGTCCAATCTTTTTCCTAACAGGCCCTCTGACTGACCAAACAACCAAGCCATTCACTATTGACGATATATATCCATACCTCACAAAGTTGATGGTCAGGTGTATTGCTTGAAGTTCTCCCTCTTGGAATATTGTATTTTACCACTATCATTTAGGACCACCCCTGATGGAGCTGTATTGCATTTTCAGTCCAGTTTTGGATCTCACAGACATATCAAGCCAACCCATCTGTGAAACAAACCATATTTTGTTTCATCCCCTCTGTTGCCTGATCATAGGGAACCCTTCACATTGCCCTATGCATGAGCTAAGAAAGATAGTGAATTGGGGAGTAGCTGTGGCTCAGGCATTTGGGCACCTGCTTCCCATGTGGGAGATCCCAGTTTGGTTCCCAGTGCCTCCTAGACAGAAATGAACAAGCAAAACAGGTGGGAGAACCAACACAGGTGAGCCGATGTGGCTCAGTGCTTGAGCACCAGCTTCCAAATTTGAGGTCCTGGGTTGAATCCCCGGTCCTCGATACCTGAAAAAAAAAAAAAAAGATAGTGATTGATGTAACAAAGGTAGATGACGTAGTGGTGGTGCCTCCAAAATTTGCTCAGACCCGATTCCAAAATTCCATTTCCTTGTATGATAGATTGCTTCTGTGTCTATCTCTACCTTATGACATAATAATCAGCTCATGATGGGAAGCTCCAATTGCATAGTCACTTGATGTCTCATGGTTAAGTGTTCAGTCTCTACTGAAGCATAATAGCATGTTAAAGCCACTATTTGAACAGGGGATAGTTCTACTCTATAGACAACATTGTCTTGTTCCAGAAATCTATGGAGTGCATCAAGCTTTGCTATCAGGACTTGCTAACAAACCCACTTGACATCCTTATCTGTTATGGATACGTGCTTTAATATCATGGGACCTGTCAGGTTACACGGCCAAGCTGTCTGTTTGTACTGCAGTTGTTTGTACAGAAGTCTGTATCTTCTGTGTAACACTCTTTTCCTCTGGGCCCATAAAAACATTAGGCTTCCAAATCACCAGATCAATGGGTCAGGGCAGCATTCCCAAGTGTGGTATGTGCTGTCTCCCAGATCCAAAATGACCTTGTAAGACCTATGCCTCTTTCTTTTTTATCACTTCATTTGTAAATGCATTAGTGTTTTTAGCATCTCCTCCACTGCCTCTTCCTTTTTAATGCATCTAATAAACTTTTATAAGAAAATATGTGAGCTAAAAAACAATCCTGCATAATATAGGATTCCCATACATCACCCCACCACCAAAACCTTGCATTGTTGTGGAACTTGAACATTTGTTACAAATGATGAAAGAACATCATCAAAATATTACTGCTATTTATAATCCATAGCTTACATTTGTGCATTTTTTCCATAAACTACCCTATTATTAATACTGTATGTTAGTATTGTATATTTGCTATAGTTCATGAGAGAATGTTCTCATATTTGTACTATTAACCACAGTCCATCCTCCATGACAGAGTTCTCTGTGTTATACAGTCCCATGCATTGTACAGTCCATTCAAAGTGTACATTCAGTGGTTCTCAGTTTCATCACAGAGTTGTGCTGCCATCATCTCAGTTGATGTTAGAATGTTCTCATTACTGCAAAAGGAAAAAACCCATACCCTCTTACACCCCCTATTTTTGATCCTTAGCATTGATATAGTACCTTCTTTGCCATTGTTACAAGAATATTACAGGGAAGCGGGTGTGGCTCAATCGATAGAGCTCCCGTTTACCATATGGGAGGCCCCGGGTTCACTTCCTGGGGCCTCCTTGTGAGGGCAGGCCAGCCCACATGGCGCGGTGGGCTGATGCAGCAAGACCTCACAGCAAGGGGGAGATAAGCAGACACAGAAAAAACACACAGAAAACACAAGCAGCAAGGGAGGGATAAATAAATAAATAATCTTTAAATATATATATATATTACAATATTTCTGTTAACTATAGTCCTAAGTTACATTAGCTATATTTTTCCAATGTATCACCATATTCTTAACACCTTTTAATAGTGACATACATTCATTCCAGTTCAGAGAAGAACATTCTTGTATTTGTGCTATTAACCACAACCTTCATCCATCACCAAGTTCACTATGTTATACAGTCCTTAGTATACCTCTAGCTTTCTTTCAATTTGACATTTACATCCCTAAACTACCCCTTTCAGCCACCATCACATTTATAAATCAGCAGTATAAGTTATACTCACTTTAAAGTGTTACAATCAACTCTATCCATTTACATTCCTTTATAATCAATCTTATTAAAAATTCTACATACACTAAGCATCAGCTCCCCTTTCTCAACCCTTATTCTATCACCTAGTAACCTATCCTCTAGATTTTAACTCCATAAGTTTACTTATTGTATTTAGTTCATATTAGTGAAACTACGCAATATTCATCTTTGTGTGTCTGGCTTATCTCTTTCAACATAATGTCCTCAAGGTTCATCCATGTTGTCATATGTATCCCAACTTCATTTCTTCCTACAACTGAATAATATTCCATCATATGTATATACAACATATTGTTTATCCATTCATCAGTTGACAGACACTAAGTTGTTTCCATATTTTAGAAATTGTGAATAAAGCCTCTATGAACATCAGTGTGAAATGTCAGTTTGCATTCAAGCTTTTAGTTTTTCTGAATACATTCCTAGTAGCAGGATTCCTGGATCACATGGCAGTTCTATATTTAGTTTCCTGAGGAACTGCCAAACTGTCTTCCACAGAGATTGAAGCTTGATACTTTCCAACCAACAATGAAAAAGTGTTCCTATTTCTCCACATCCTCTCCAGTACTTGTAGTTGTCTGTATTTTTGTTTTTTAAATAATGGCCATTCTATAAGGTGTGAAATATCTCATTGCAGTTTTGATCTGCATTTCTATAAGAGCTAGTGATGTTGAGCAGCTTTTTTTAACTTTTAATTTTAATTTTTAAAGAAGTTTAGATTTTATAAATGTTACATAAAAAATATAGGTGTAATTTTCAATTTCACAAGAAAAGGCTCATAAGAACAATCATTAATTTCAAGAGCATGCTGTAAAGGTCTCTTTTCCTTCACTAGGCACTGCCCTTGTACTCTGGGGATTCTTGTCATTCTATTAGAGAATGTAGCAGGACTCCCCAGGATGGGAATTCAATATTCTTTCAAGTATTGTGTGGGTTTCCACCCATCAAGACAATGCCCCATGAACACTTGAACATATTCATATGCCTTAGAGGCATGCCTCAGGTCTAAGAGTTACCTCCTGAAAGCCTCCTTGTTGCTCAAATGTGGCCTCTCTCTAAGACAAACTCAGCATATTAATGCATTATCTTCCTCCAGCATGAGACATGACTCCCAGGGATAAGCCTCCATGGAACCGAGGGATTATTACCAAGCACCAACTAGCAATGCATCTGGAAAAAGACCTTGATCAAAAGGGGGAATTATTAAATAGAAATGAGTTTTTATGGCTAAGAGATTTCAAAGTGAGTCAGGAGGTTATGCCAGAGGTTATGCTTATGCACATCTCAGCAGGATTTCATTGACTGCCACAGTACACAGTGCCTCAAACAGCAGGGCTCCTGAGGGCTCTAGAGACATCCAGACACTATAAGCAAGATAGATAAGCTCAGGAATTTGGCACCCCATCAGTGGGCCTTACTCTGGTATTTATGCTCCCCAGTGTAAAAGAGTTAGACTCATTTATAATTTCCCTACACATGGCTCTTCTGTCCCTTTTATTTGAACCTATAATTAGCACTCTATTAGTTAAATGTATGTCCTAGAGACTGAAATCTTTGGTCCATTTATATGCCAGTTGATTCCTGAATCTCAGCAGAGTTGCAACGCCTATTCTCCAGTTCATTGGACTCACCCAGGACAGCTAACAAGGAGATGATGATTGGCAATACCTATCCCAAGGAACAGAGAGTGTCTGCAACTGCAAGCAAGATAGTTCCATTCATCTGCCCCATGAGACATAGGCCCCATCTCAGTTAGAAACAGAGTGGGCATCACCATCCTTAAATCCTCAAGATTGGGAAATGAACAATAGACTAAAATAAATTTATTATTATTCTGTTATAGACTTAATGTTATTCTGGCAATGGAAGAACTTTTATCATTGATATAAAGGCAGTGGCCATCAGAGGTTCTGAGGGGAGAGAGAGGAAAAAATAGGTTCAATATGGGGGCATTTTCGGGACATTGGAATTGTCCTGCATAACATTGCAAAGAGGGATACAGGTCATTATATATTTTGCCATAACCTACAAAATTGTTTGGGATAGAGTGTAAACTATAATGTAAATTATAGTCCATAGTTAATAGCAATGCTTCAATATGTGCTGATCAATTTTAGCAAATATACCACACTAATGAAGGTTGTTGTTGATATGGGAAAGTGTAGGATGGATAGTGGGTGGGGCATATTGGAATCCCTCATATTTTTTATGTAACATTTATGTAATCTAAAGCTTCTTAAAAAATTAAAATTAAAAATTAAGAAAATATATATGGCCTGTATCCATCATTGCAATGTCATGCAGGACAATTCCAATGTCCCAAAAATGCACCCATATTACACCCATTCTTCCCTCTCCCTCCCCTCAAAATCTCTGGTGGCCACTGCCTTTATATCAGTGATAAAAGTTCTTCCATTGCTAGAATAACAGTAAGTCTGTAATAGAAATAATAAGTCTATTTTAGTCCATTGTTCATTTCCCAGTCTTGAGGATTTGGGGATGGTGATGCCCACTCTGTTTCTAGTTGAAAAGAGGCTTACGTCCCATGGGGCAGATGGATAGAATTATCTTGCTTGCAGTTGCAGACACTCTCTGTTCCTTGGGATGGGCATTGTCCATCATCATCTCCTTATTAGTTGTCCTGGATGACTCCAATGAACTAGAGAGTAGGTATTGCAACTCTGCTGAGATTCAGGGCACAACTGGCAAATAAACAGGCCAAAGATTTAAGTCTCTGGGACATATATTTAACAAGTATAGTGCTAACTATAGGTTTGAATAAAAGAGGAAGAAAAGCCATGTGTAGCTTTTCATGTGCTTATTAGCCATTTGTATTTCCTCTTGGGAAAAATGACTATTCAATTCTTTTGCTTATTTTTTTGTTTATCTTTTTATCGTTGAGTTGTATGATCTCTTTATATAACATGGAAATCAAATCCTTATCAGATATGTGGTTTCCTAAATATTTTTCCCATTTAGTAGGCTGCCTTTTAATCTTCTTGACAAAGTCTTTGGAGCACAAAAGTGTTTAATTTTGAGGAGGTCTCATTTATCTGTTTTTTCTTTGGTTGCTGTGCTTTGTGTATAAGGTTTAAGAAAATACCACCTACCACAAGGTCTTTTTTAACTTTTTTTTAAATTTTAAAGAAGATTTAGATTACATAAATATTGCATCAAAAATATAGGGGAGGGAAGCAGATATGGCTCAAGTGTTTGGGCTCTCATCTACCATATGGGAGGCCCCGTGTTCGATTCCTGGGGCTTCCTAGTGAAGGCAAGCTGGCCGCAGCATGGAGAGCTGATGGCCTGCGCGGCGAGGAGAGCTGACGCCTTGCATGGCTAGCACAGCAAGATGACACAACAAAGGGAGACAAGCAGACACAGCAAATGGACACAGCGAGCACAAGTGGCAAGGGGCGATAAATAAAATAAATCTTTAAAAAATATGTAGGGGATCCCATATAGTCCACCCCCTCTCCCTCCCACACTTTCCCACATTAACAACATCTTTCATTAGTGTGGTACATTTGTTACAATTGATGAACACATATGGAAGCATTGAACTAACCATGGACTATAGTTTACATTATAGTTTACACTTTGTCCCAAACAAGTTTTTATAGGTTTTGACAAAATGTATAAAGGCCTGTATCCATCATTGCAATGTCATGTAAGACAATTCCACTGTCCCCAAAATGCCCTCATGTTGCACCTATCCTTCCCCTCCCTATCCTCAGAACTTCTGGTTGCCACTGCCTTTATAACCATGATACAAGTTCTTCCATGCTAGAATAAAAATTAGTCTACTTTAGTCCATAGTTGCATTCCCCCTTTATATTTGTTCATTCCTCATTCTTGAGGATTTGGGGATGGTAATGGCCATCCTGCCTCTGCTTGAGAGGTGACTTAGATACCATGGGGCAGATGGATGGAACTGTCTTGCTTGCAGTTGTAGACACTCTCTGCTTCCTGGGATGGGCATTGTCCATCATCATCCTTTTGTTAGTTGCCTGGGTGAATCCAATGAACTGGAGATTCAGGTCTCAACTAGCATAAGAACAAATGAAAGATTTAAGTTTCTGGGACATATGTTTAACAACTATAATGCTAATTATAAGCTCAAATAAAAGGGGCAGAAGAGCCATGTGTAGGGAAATTATAAATGAGTTTAACTGTTACATAGGGGAGCATATATTCCAAAGTAAGAGCCATTGACAGGGTGCCAAATTCCTGAGATTGTCTGCCTGCCTATAATGTCTAGAAGTCTCTAGAGACTTCAGGAGCCCTGCTGTTTTAGACACTGTGTACTGTGGCAGCCAATGAAATCCTGCTGAAATGTGCATAAGTGCAACCTCTGAAATGATCTCCCAACTCATTTTGAAATCTCTTAGCCATAAAAACTCTTTTATTTAATATTTCCCCCTTTTGATCAAGGTATTTTTCCAGATTCATTGTTAATTGGTACTTGGTAATAATCCCTCGGTGCCAGGGAGGCTCATCCCTAGTAGTCACATCCCACATGGGGCCGGGGAGGGGGTTAGGTAGTGTGGTTATATGCTGAGTTTGGCTTAGAGAGAGGCCACATTTGAGCAACAAGGTTGCTTTCAAGAGGTAACTCTTAAGCAATATATAACACTAGGCTTAGTTTCAATTTCACAAGAAAATGTTCATAAGTATAACCATCAATATCAAGGGCCTGGTACCACAAGGTCTTGAAGATGTTTCCCTACATTTTCTTCTAGGAGTTTTATGTTTCCAGCTTTTATATTTAGGCCTTTGATCTATTCTGAGTTAATTTTTGTATAAGGTGTGAGATAGGTTCCTTTTCCTTCCTTTGGATATTCAGTTCTCCTGATACCAATTGTTGAATAGATTGTTCTGACTCAGCTGGGTGGGCTTGACAACCTTGTGAAAAATCACTTGGCCATAAATGTGAGGGTCTATTTCTGAGCTCTCATTTTGATTCCTTTGGCCCATATGTATATCTTATGCCAGTACTTTGCTGTTGTTTTTTTTTTTTACCACATTAGCTAGATAATATGCTTTAAAGTCGGGAAGTGAGTGTCCTTCAACTTCATTCTTCTTTTTAAAGACATTTTTAGCTATTCAAGGCTTCTTACCTATCCAAATAAATTTTATAGTTGGCCTTTTCATTTCTGCAAAGAGGGCTGTTGGAACTTTCATTGAGATTGTGTTGAATCTGTAAATCAATTTGGGCAGAATTGTCATCTTAACAATAACTAGGCTTCAGTCCATGAACACGGAATGTCCTTCCATTTATTTAGGTCTTCTTTTGTTTCTTTTAGAAATGTTTTGTAATTTTTTGATTATAGGTCCTCTATGTACTTTATTAAGTTTATTCCTCAATATTTGATTCTTTTAGTTGCTGTTTTAAATGGAATGTTTTTCCTGACTTCCCCTTCAGATTGCTCATTGGTAGTGTATAGTAACACTATGGATTTTTGCTTATTAATCTTAGATCATGCCACTTTGCTAAACTTGTTTATTAGGTCTAGTAGCTTTGTTGTAGAATTTTTGGGATTTTCTAGGTATAAGATCATATCATCAGTGAATAGCAAAAATTTCACTTCTTCCTTTCCTATTTGGATGCCTTTTTTTTCTTTCTTGCCCAATTGCTCTAGCTAGAACTTCTAGCACAATATTGCATAACAGTGGTGATAATGGGTTTGCTTGTCTTGTTGCTGATCTCAGTGGGAAAGCTTTCAGTCTTTTACCATTGAGTACAATGTTAGCTGTGGGTTTTTCATATATGCAGTTTATCATATTGAGAAAGTTTCCCTCTATTCCTATCTTTCAGAATGTTTTTATCAAAACAGGATGCTGAGGTTTTATCAAATGCCTTTTCTGCATTAGTCAAGGTGATCATGTGATTTTTCTTCCCGGATCTATTAATTAGGTCTTCAATCTTCTTGGATAAGATTTCCCAGCCAAAACAGGCCTAGGGTCCCAAGAAGGGGGTGTAGATTGATTCCAATGTCCTCTAGGGAGGAGAACCGAATGACCACCAACTTTCTCTTTGATGTGTCCCCAAATGTATGCTTTCCTAAAGTACCCATCAGATAGTGCCTGTCATTCAGTTGTTCTCGGCTGCTCTAAGTTGTTGCTATGTCTTTAATTTCCAGCTGACTTAGTCCCTGATGGGGACATGGATGAAACTGAGGCTGCCAGTCTTGCAGGGATGAAACTGTTGCACAGATCCCAGCCTGTAGGATCTGAGTTCTCTAATTAACTGCCACAACCTGTGCTGAACCCCCTGAGGTGGGTGGCATGAATCTGGCTGTGCTGCCCCAAGAAAGTGTTCAGACTGAGTCCTGCTTTATCTCCTGCCTGGGGCACATTAAGGCTGGGATCACCAGTCCTTTAGGGTGAGTGAGGTGGAGCCCGAGAGTGTGTTCATACTGCCACCCACTTCCTTTCCTGTCTGGGGTTCTTTGGAGGCCAGACTTCCAGCTCTTTAAGGTGGACTAGTCAAATCTATCCACTCTGCCCCTGAGAAAGTGATCAAACTGCACCCAACTTTCACTCCTGCTGAGTGCCGGGGCCCAAGCAGTGGCTGCCAGTGGCTCTCCAACCTGGGCACACTGAACCTGATCCCTACTGTCCTGGCACTCTGGTGTGTTTCAATCATTCTTGCTTCCACTCCTGCTGGGGCAGAGATAGTACAAAGGGCTTCGGGCTTCTTTGTTGCTTGGGTGGTTTAAACTTCAGTTGTGCTCAGAATTGGAATCCAGCTAGCCAAATTTGCTAATCAATAGCCTTAGTTGGTGCCAGGTCACTTTCCCTCCCCTGATTTTGGGAAATGAAGCTTCTGTTTCCAGCTAGGGAGTGGCTCCTAATGAGGTGGCCTGCCTTGCCAGTGGGGGATGGCACAAGCCTCTGCCACATGAAGGGATCTACTCACTAATGTCACTGCAGATTGTCAGTCTCCTCTTTTCATTCTTTGCTGGATGATGTAAGGTGTTCTTCTGGTTTCTAGAGTCCTCCCAAAGAGTTGATCCAGACAGATCCTAACTGATTATTAACTTCTCTGTGGGAAGAGCTGATTGTTACAGCTCCCTACCCTGTTGCCATTTTGGATCTCCCCTCTCCATTGCCTCTTCTTGTTCAGTGCATTTTCTCTATTTCTCTTTCTTAGTTATGGAAGATACAAGGTGTGACTACTTTTCCTTTATGTGGCAGTAAGCAAGAAGAGTTAGCTTAGCCCTGAGGCAAAACCAAGAATGTATATTGCTGTCCATTCCAGGTGAATTGCTTTAGAACAGGGGTTCTTAACCTTTTTTTGTTCCATGCACCCCTTTGCCTGTCAGGTAAAAACCACGGACCCCTTCTCAGAAGGTAGCGGCAGATAGTTTTATGACACTCAACATCGGAGGTCAGAGAAAATAAAGACAATAAGTTGATTTTTTTTCAATTCAAGCTCACAGACCCAGGGTCTGTGGACCCCTGGTTAAGAACCCCTGCTTTAGAACCTCCTTTATGATGATTGAAAGGGATTGAAAAGAGTGAATTTGCTGGATTAATAACCACATAGTTCCAGAGGTTATGTTTTGATATGTTCTAGTAAATCTATCATGTCCATCACGGCAGCTATAATTGGGGCTACCATTTGCGTAAGTTTGCAGTAATTGCCTATCATCTGCCATGATCCATCTGTTTTTTCCAGGTACCGGACTGGTAAATACAATGGTAATATTATGGGGACCAGTGCCTCTGCATTACTTAACTTTTTTAAGGAGGCACTAATCTCTGCAATTCCAAAAAGGATGTGTTTCTACTTCTAATTTATGATTTTGGCTGGGTAGGGGACTGTTTCAGGAGTTTCCGCTTGACTTTTTCTGCCTACCACTATGGCTCTTAATTTACAGATTAGGGAATCAACATGAGGATTCCTGAAGCTGTTGATTTTATCCATCCTGATTATGTTCTCAGAGACAAATAACTCAAGTTCATGGGTTCCACTTACCACTAGACCTCCCTATACCCAACTCTCAAAAGTGCATGGTCTGTTTGCTGTAATTATGGATTCCTGCAGGTTAGTTTCCCCTGGTTGCCATTCTGGCATTTCTGTCCATTATGGTAATTATGTCCATTTTGCCTCTTATGATTAAGTGGTTTTACCTGGCCTCCATTATTCCAGAGTCCTGTCATCCTCATTGATGCCAGAAGAGCCCGCTACTTAACTGTACCACCTACACTACCTAGAAAGGGCAGCCATGGTTGAATTTCTCAGGGATACCAGATACCCCCTCATTAGGCCATTCTTTATGATTTGATTAAAAGGATATCTTTTGGGACTTTCTTTCAGAAAACAATCATCTCTGACTTACATGATAAATCCACTCTATCATACCCACCTCTCCGAGCCTTATGACCCCTTTCTCAATACTCTAACAGGTGGTTCTGATAACTCCACCTCAATTACCATTATTTGTTCCATGCTTCAAGGAACCAACACATCAGTCTATTAGGACTAGTTCTAGGTGACGCTTCCAGGATATTAAATATTGAGTGATGAGAAAGTGCCCTCACATCAATAAACTTTCCCGTATTCACTCTTTTTTCCTCATCCATCAAGCCATCACTCACAATATCTATTCCTGGGCATGTATTCTTGGATCTTTCCAGTATATTCTAGATAGGTCCCATAGCTGGTAATTCTTTTCCTCTCATAGCAGGGACATCTTTTCCCTATCTGGCCTTGCTGAACCTTAACTCTAATTATTGGTTCAGAAACACTAAGGAGAGGTGAGGGCAGACTTTGAGGCAGGAAATCATCATCTTGTGAAGCACCTACCTCAGGTGAGACATTTACATGGTCTCCAAGGAAATGGCATTCTCTAGCAAGGGAATTCTCAGAGAAATCTTCATGTTCAGGTTTCTTAAACATATTCACACAAATGTTTCCACTTTAGGAAATCTATAAGGACCCTGACTTAAGTAGGGGAAAGTTACAGGGACTGGGATTTCAGCTCCCTTTGTAGGTCTACTATTTTACCATCAGATTCTCCCCCTGCATTTTATCCCAGCCCACTTTCTAGCTGTAAGAGAGTATCTTTAAATGTTGCCGTAGAGGTTTTATGGTTTTTTACTTCATGCTTTGGGTTGATCGTTGGCTAACTTGAGCTTCCTTCAAGGCCTCTATTGCAGTTAACAGCAATAAACCTATTGCAGTTAGCAACAATAAACCTTCTTCACAATCCTTACGTTCATCATAGACTCTTTATCCTTCAAGGCTAGAAGTATTGAATAAGCCAGTATATTCTTTTTCTGTCTGTATCCATCTCAATTCACCCCATATGAGGGCGTCAGTAATGATAGGGTTACAGCATATCAGAAGTTATAACTACCTTGCTTATTACTAGCAATGGTATCCTTATTGCCATATGAATGATGCATGATTGAATAATATTATACTACACTGAGAGCTTCTTCCTAAAACAAACTCTTGTACCAACCATTTAATTTTAGTTCCCCCAGAAGCAGATCCTGAGACAAAGAAATGAGTATAATTGGTTAATTTTGGAGGTGATTCCAAAAAACAAAAGTGGAAGAGTGATGAAGTGAGGCAGAGAAGGAAGCAATGAAAGGTGAATTAACAAGCAGATGCTCAGCATGGGCAATGGGGGCTTAATTCCACTGGACAGCTCTAGAACACAGTGTAGAATACAACTCAGAAATATCCAAAAACAGGAATGAGGGAGTTGGGGCAATTTATCCATGAGTTTCTTATCCAACAGTCAATGAAGTCTATTTTTGGTGGATATTACTTCACTGACATTTCTGGGATGCCCTATTTACAGGCCCAGTTACACTTTACATTCAGGGGGGAAAGCCCTCAGGTAGAGAAGTGCTAGCTTATAATAATTACTATTATTGAAGCACTTTCTACTTTTGGCTTCTATGATAGCACACTCTACTGGTTTGAGAGATTACTGACTTTCAGATTTATTCTTCTAATCCACCTGGATTGAAAGTTTCCCTTAAGCTTCCTAGACTTTTTGTTAGACATTATTATTTAGAGATCTAACAAGCTTCTGGAATTCAGCATATCCAACACTGAATTCATCAAATCTCCTCATCTTCTATAATAGTTCCTCTTTGTGTATTCCATGAATATGTGATTAGAAACTATATACACCTAGTTGCCTAAACCAGAAACTTGGTTTCTGTACTCTTTCTCTCTATATTTACCAGTCACCAAGAACTGCCACTCTAAATTCTAAATATATTTTCAGTCCATCCATTTTTTTCTCCACCCCAAATTCCCTAGTCCAGAACACTGATATTCTTGTCTGGATGACTAAAAAAATCCTGATTTGTCTCACTGTACTCCTCTCATTGCATTCTTCATTGTGCAGCTACTGTAATATTTCCAAAAGGTAAGTGTGATAGTTGTTTACCTACATAAAACCTTAGTGTTTTAGTCTCAAAGTAAAGACCAATCCCATTAAGGTAGTGTTAAGGCCCTTCATGTTCTGCTCCCTGCATCTTTATCACCTTTATCTTAATTTCTTGTCACCTCTGCTCTTATAGACTGGGCTCCAGGATACGGAACTTCTTTTCGATCCTTCTTTCCTCCCAGACCTTCATACATGTTTGCTTGTCATATTCACCTCTCCAACCCCCACTTTGTCTTGATCTTGTAACTGCTAATAATTCTTTAGGTTTCTACTTATACATTTCCTCCTGGAAGTCTTCACCTCTTGATTACTTTGAATTATTTGGTTGGTCCAGTTATGTTTACCTACTGTACTGTAATTTGTACTTCTCTCTCAGAATTGATCACATTTCAATTCACAGTCTAATTATTTTTAACGGACTTCTTCCTTCACTATCCTGTATGATCTGTGTGGGCATTGGCCATGCTTTTTTTATCTGCTTTCACATTTCCTGCAACTAGCTATTGTTTCTGGAACATCTCAGGGACTTAACCTTCATAAAAATCTCTTGATAAATAGATTATTTGTTTCCTTTAGCTCTTAAAAAGTTAATAGTTACAACATGTAGTATTTTATAGATTATTTTCCTTGATAATCTCTGATTTTCCCATGTCTAATACAGAGCTACAGAGCTTGCTATGTAGAAACCCTTGATAAATGTTAATTGACCAAAGATATGAAGACCTTATACCATACTAATGCAAAGTGTTAATAATAGGGGGGGAGTATATTGGAACTCTGTATTTTCTGTATGATTTTTCTGTAAACCTACAACTTCTCTTATAGAAATTATTAATTAAAAAACAAGAAATGAAGACCTTATAATATTGATTAGTAATGATACCAACACATTGCACATTACCAATACAAGATGAAAAACACCTAATGAGAATCACTAGCACAATCACATTTCTGCTCAGGGTATATGTCACTTTTGTTGTATTGATGTTATTCCTCTTTATAATTACAGATGCAATGGAACCAAGCAAATGTTACTTCTAATTGAATTCAGAATGAAAGAATACTTGTTAAATAGTATTTGTGAATATTTCCCTAGTTATTTTTGGGAAATAATTCACACACTTAAACTTGAGAAAAAGTTGACAAAGTCCCATAAAAGCAATGGAAATCATTACCATTCCAAGATTCAGTGGTGTATTTTAAGATAAGGGTTGAGGAGGCATCCTCAGGGAATTATCTTTGCAGGGAAGCCAAAGAATTTCCCCTATAAACTCTTCGCTCCATGGAACTAAATGTTAAATAGCTTCAAGGTTAGAAAATGTATTCTTCCTCCCATGAGCTAAATATTTCTCTGTAGCTTGGATTATCATTTCCAAAATTTGTTATGACACACTCCTTCAAAGTGCAGCTCAAACATGCCTCTGCTACTTTCCTTCACCCTTGTGAGGAATGTTTAATAATTTCCCACCAAATCCTTCATGTCTTTGTTTTCCATCCTGGAAAACATATGGCCTGTTTCATCCAAAAAGAGTTCCTGTCAGGCAATTGAGAGACTGGGATATCCTGTTTTAAATTGGGGTTACTTAGTGGGAAATGACACTTTTTGAAAATGTCTATTATTCAGTGGCTTGTCATCAAGATATTCATGAAAATTGATAACTAAAAGGAAATATGGTAATACCAATTTGTTTTCTGAGCTTTACCATGCTGTAGTAACCCCATTATTTTCTCCCCCCTAAAAAGGAAAATACATAACTCTTTGGAAAAGTTCTAAAATTGCCTTGAACAAAAACATTTCAACGTGACTGATGAAGTCCTAAGACTTGGAAATTTGGCAATTGGAGATAGTCAGGGGAGGCAGTGCTCCAGAACTAGTCATTTAATTTAGTGGCTACATATTGGAAAGACATATTTTTGCCATTTTGAACAAGGAAAAACTCAGCGAGCTTGATTGAGCAAGAGCGTCTGCAGTCAGATACTGTATAGTTCTTTCATTATCATTAGATTGAATTCTGGAGTTGGTCCCAGCTTAATGGAGATTTACATGAAAATCTGACTCCCATTTGTTGAGTTTTCCATGCACTTCTGAAGAGCTGCCAGATCTGCTACCAGTGGAATCACTGTAAATTAAAGCACGCATGCGTGCACACACATGCCACTATCTATAAAAAAACATTATTTTCCACTGAGATTGGACCATCCCCAATACCTTGATAATTTACCCCAATTGCATTAGATGCTCTCAAAAAAAGTAAATGGCATTCTTTTTATATTGAAATCACCATATTTATTTTCTTCATGAAAATCAACGAAAGTGAATAGAATTTTTCTAATGTCCACTGAGAGCATGTTTGAATGAGATCCCCCTATATAAAGCTGCTTAGAATAGTATACATACTACACAGAGATAATGCAGATTTTATGTGAAAAAATTAAGAATGTCATTATGATGTCAAAAAAGTTGCACATTGTGGTGTCTTTAAGAAAGTTCTACTTTGATTTTAAATTCTCATAACCTTCAGAGTTTGATATTATCATGATTAAATTGTTCTTTCTTATATGCAGTATTCTACTGCCCTCCAAAAGCACCTGGGCATATATCCAATGGTCTGTGGGTTACCCTGAATTTGGTAAGTTAATATTTTCAGAGAGCTTCAGAGAATCTAATTCACTCCTTGGTATAATGCAATACAATGCTAATGAGAGATAATGACTGTTTTAAGCAGTGCTTCAGTGTTTGCTATTTTGTTCTTCACTTTTGTTTTTGTTTTTTAAGTATGTACATTTCAAAATACCAGTACCTCTTTTATTTAGGTTGAGGTTGACACATGTCCACTCATATACATTAAAGTTTCAAATTCTATTAATTTGTATAGGTGTGAGCAATTAAATCAGAGGCCAAATTTCTATATGACCCTTCCAACTCAAATAAATAAATTTCATTGTGTTTATATGCTAATGTGAACTGAGATATGATACTCCTTTTTTCATTTTCTTGTTCTAATTTTAACACCTGTTCACATATTCACATATTGCTGGCAAGACATTTAAAGTGTGCATGTTAGAGACTGAAATTCAGAATACTAATGAGTATAATATATTTTTTTCTAAGATATATTCACTCAATCTGAACAATGTTTAGACAATGCAGTAATAACACGAGTAGACATATTCTTGATAATTTAAAGCTATTCATACTAGGGATTTCTACCTTCAAATTTATCAGTAAATTGAAATTTGGAAATATTTTGTGAGCTTGTTGACTGGGTAAGACTGCAATAGATTTAATTTTAACTTACTAAATGTCCTCTAAAATCACCTAGTAAACTTAAGAGATTCACAATGCTTTTGTATGTTATATTTAATAATTACTTGTGAACTGGAAGATACTGAATTTAAACTTTTCATCTGCATTCCAAGTTAGTCCACAGGAAAGTTATTGAGGAAAATGTTATCACACATCGACGTTGTAGACTAAAACTGTCATGCTCTGTTCTTTCAAGGGAAATACAGGAATTAATGAATATTTCAGGGATTCTTTAATATAAAGTATCTGAGAATAATGTTTGCTTCAGAATATGTATTTCAACTGAGGAGAACAAGAGAAGATGCTTTTCTACTTCTAGAGCACATGTATGAAAATCTATAGTATAAACTACGAAAAGAAATTCAGTAAGAGACAGTGCTTCAGTCTCTGTATTGTCATACTTTCTGATGCTAAGGCAGCTCTTCATTCCTTCAAATTTCATCACAGAAAGCTGTTCAAGGTCTCAAATATCTACCCTTTCTGATCACTTGAAAATCACACCATAGTTGCAATAAAACCAATGATATTTATTTCACTTCAGGTTTGTATGGTTGCTATGCACCCTGACCATCTTTCCTCAAATAATATTCTAGAGTATTACAGCACAGTCTAAAAATGTGATCCATTTCAATATCAGAATCTTAACAAGCTTGACCTCAGAATGATCCTGAAGTTTGCAAGCTAAATAAAATAATTATATTCTAATCCTGGGAACAGGACCAAAACAATAAGGATGAAACAGTGGAAGGAGAATTGCAGTTTCTTAGAAAATACTAAGCACACTTAAAGCCAGGTTTCTTTTGCACTCAGCTATTGGACTTCGGAATTATAGATTCCTTCATTGAATTTCAGTGTAGGAGGGACCATGGAGCTCATCTCAGAGTAATTAGTTTCCTGCTTGTTTTTACCCTATTCTATGTTGTTCAGGCTAATAATAAAAGAGCACCTAATACCAACCAGATGGATAAACCATTGATAAAGAAAAGAGTTAGCTGAAATTATGTTTAGCTTGCTATATAACTGCTTGTTTTATGTCAATAATAGTAAATTCTGATTCTGTATATTGCAGACACTAAAGTATTTTAAGTGTAAAGGCTCCAGGACATTAGCATAGTTTCCACACTCTTTAAAATGATACTAAATCCCTTATGTTTCAGATGTATGTTTTTGTCAGTCAATACCTATGACATCAACAAGTACCCACTGCTTCCCCATGGCTTTGTATTTCAAGGTTCCTCCTCCTCTGTGTCCCCTGGAGCTATGACCCCATAGTTATCAGCTTCTCCTCATAACTCAAACAGTGCTTCCTCCTCCTAAATACCTAATTAAATTTGCCTCTAATCTGAAGACCTGGCTTCCATGGATGATATGTCAAGTGATAGTTTATTCTCTCAATTTTTATAGACCTTTGGTCACAAGAAGTGGGACTTCATTCTTTATTGTTCCCTTTTGCTACTTCCAGACAATTACCCCTTCACTCTATTTAACAATCATATATGGCTCTCTTTTCTATTCTGGTTTTTACCTTTCATGCTTAGGTGAACTCATCCTCCATTACTGCACCCATGGACAAACAGATCACATTCTGTTTCAAATCAAATTCAGCCAGAATCCAGTACGGTTTCAACATGCCACCAAGACTGGTCAACAAGCTAGTGAAATTGCCTGTCCATTGACGCCTCTATTGCTCATTCAATCATGGCAATCTCTCCTTCTTAACTTTTCCACCTTGGAGTCCACGATTTTGATAACACTCTTCTTTATAATACTTTAAACTTCTCATTCTTCTGGTTTAGTTTGTTTATGTTTGAAAATTTATTGGTGTGGTTATAACAGTTGTACCTTCCATTTATATCTTGTCACTTAATGCAAAAATTTGCATGAGAATTATATGTTTCTTTTGCTAAATACATGTATCCAATATTAACATTGTGACACTTTCTTGTTTTTTTCTGCTTTCATTTGCCTGCAATATCTTAGATCTCCTAAATTACTCTCTTTCTCACTCTATTCATTGTAACATTTTACCAATTAATACATATATTTTTTGGCAAATATAGGAAAGAAAACCCAAAAGACTTAATATATGGCTGTGTCTGTACAAGCATTTAGTGATTTCAATACTACAACAAAATATATCACTTTTTTGGTATTCACTTTACAAAGTGAGATATCTTTGCCACAGTCTTCTATACTCTGTTCTTAGGTGCTCTCTCCTAAGAAAACCTCAGTATCTGGGACTGAGTTGTTTTGTCCTTCATGCTTGAATCTCATCCAGTTGGATTACTGGAAAGGAGTCCCTAGTTAAAGTCAGTTATGGTGTGATGGTAAATTTCATGTGTCAACTTAGCTGGGTTATAGTGTCCAGTTGTTTGGTCAAGCAAGTGCTGGCCTGATTGTTACTGTGAGGATATTTCATAGATGGAGTTAAACCATTAGTCAGTCAATTGTATCTGTGGCCGATTATGTCTACAACCAACAAAAGACATTGCCTTCAGCAGTGAGAGGAGTCTTCTCATCCAATCAGCTGGAGGCCTTAAAGGGAGAACTGAGGAATTGAGCAATCAGAAAGGAATTTATATCCTTACGTCAGCTAACCAGCTTCTCCTAGTGAATTCAACTTCACCTTCATTGAGTTTCCAACTTGCAGCTTGACTTACATAATGTGGACTTGCCAATCCCCATGGTCATGTGAGCCAATTTTTATAATAAATATCTTAATATTTGCATATATATAAAAACACATATCATATACACATACAATATATTCACATAAATGCATGCCTTACATACTTAGCAAGAGAAAGGTGTAGGCCCTTAGAGAATGGACTTGGTCCTTAGGAAGAAAAGGAAGGCAGCCAAAGGAACCCAGTCCTAGGGAAAGGAGGTGGTTAAGTAACAGAGAAAGGTTTGAATTGGGACCTGGGAACTTCCTACAACCTCCTCTCGACACCATCCTCCCCTCCTTCTTCCATGGGCTTCATCCATTTTCCTGAAAGCACTTCAGGATTCTATAAATGGAGGAGGAATCCAAACAGGCTCTGGGAAAACAAAAATAGACAACAAATATAATTTGCCCAACCTCACTGGTAACACAAACATTTTTGGAATGAAAATGGTAAGATGACATGGAAAGATTTTAAACAATGAAGACTGCTTTTGAACCAATATACTTTGATTCCAGTTAAAATTTTAATGTAGCAGATAATTCTCTGGAGACATTTTAAGGCAGAGATGATGCATATTTCAGATTTTTTAAAAAAACCAAAATATATGGGTATTATGGCAACAAAACTACTGTTATTTTGATACTTAATAATGCCTCAGTATTCTAGAATAATGGAATATCAGAAGCCAGCACTGTCGAACTGTAGCTGAGAGCTTGCCTTAAATCATAGCTTTTAATAATCTTGTATCTTTAGCAATGTTCCATTTGTGATTTATAGCAACATCTTCTCTTATTCTGATTCTATATCCACCAAAAGAAGCTTTCAAATCTTCCTAAAAGGTAAATGAAGAAAATGCCATACCAAGTTATGCATCATTATATGTTATTCCATTAAAATAAATATTCCCAATTAAATCAAGTTTCTGTACCTATATTGTTGTGAGTAAAATTCACCTAGATAGTGCCACAATGTTAGAATTTTTGCAGCATAGTGCCAGCATCTTTTGGTGACCCCATGTGATTTTATCTTGCACTTCTCTCTCAATTGATAAGTGTTTCAAAATTATTACAATAAATGTATGGAAGTTGAATGATAAGCAATATTCTACAAGAATGTTTAGTTATAGCAAAAGCATAATTTCTAAACAAAACCTTTAATAATATGTAACATAGGTTTATACGAATAAGAGTTATGAAAATAAACATGTAACACACAGGAGAATCACATGATGAAATTCAAAGTTGTTATGAAGGAGGAAGGAAAGTGTGCACAAGTATTCCAGCATATAGGACACACACACAGTAATTTTTAAAGCTTTCTTGCGCACAATACAAAAACTATAAAACCTGCCAAAGCCGAAAAGGCCAGGTAGCATAGTTTAAATCTGTAAAAGGGAGGGTGTCTCTTAAAGGACTGAGGTTAAGTTTTCCTTCAGGCAGCAGAATTGGAGGGAGGAGGGCTGTAGCAGTTTGACACTGTTTATGAATTCCAAAAATAGATATTGGATTATGTTTGTGAACTGGTCTTTTCCTTTGGGCATATTATTGTATTGGATTCAGAGGTTTCACTCTTACTTCATTAAATTATGATTAAGTCTTTGATTGGGCCATATCAGTAGGAGTGGAGACTCACAGAGAAATGGCATCATAGAGAAGGGAGGTGGGAGTTTTTGAGCTGGAGCCTTGGGAAGTATACATGCAAGAGAAGAACACGGAGAAGCAGATACTGAAGAAACAGAGAAGGCTCCATTAGACACGGCAAAGGCCCGGGAAAGAGAGACAAGCCGTTTGCCTGATAGTTTGTAGCTGCAGAGACCAGAGCCCTGAGCAGTTGAGTCGGGAGACAAATGAGCCCCAGGAGAGGGACAAGACTTATCCCAGCCTACAGCTGATATTGGAAGAAGCTGGGACCATGGAGCCTTCAGAGGAAGAGAGAGGCTGAACCCTTGCTGACATCGGCAGCCATCTTGCTCCAACACATGGCAACAGACTTCGGTGAGGGAAGTAACTTACACTTTATGGCCTGGTAACTGTAAGCTTCTGCCCCAAATAAATACCCTTTATAAAAGCCAACAGATTTCTGGTATTTTGCATCAGCACCCTTTGGCTGACTAATACAAGGGTTCTAAGTCAGAAATTCCTTGGATCTTATTCAAAATGTCCTATTACAAAAATAAAGAGAGTAAACTTCTTACTTCTTTATATGAAAGCCATAATGCAGATATAAAAAATATATACAGAAAAGAAAACTAAAGACCAATCTCACTTAGAAATATTGATGCAAATCCTAAATAAAATATTAGCAAATAGATTCTAGCCCTACATTTAAAGAATAATTCACCATGTCCAGGTGGGATTTGGTCCAGAAATCCAAAACTGATTCAATATTTAAAGTTGCATTAATAATATTTGGCACATTAATAAGCTAAAGGAGACATAAAAACAAATGATGGTGTCAGCATATGCTGATATAATATTTGGAAATTTTTATTATCCATTCTTGATTAAAGAAGAAAAATTTCCAGAGAAATAAGAATAGACAGAAATTTTGTTGACAAAAAAAAAAAAAATTTATGTCAATTAAAAGTTAGTGTCATGCTGAAGAGTGAAACATTTGAAGCAATGCAATTTAAGTCAGAAATATAACAATGATCACCACTTTTATTGTTAGTGTTCAAGACTAGTAAAGAAACATGAAATGTTGATAAAGGAGGGGAAAGTTATTATTTTATCCATTCATTCCACAGATGTTGATTGAGGGATCTGTTAAGTGCCTGCTGTGTAAAAGGTTCCTAGGACACACTACCATGTAAATATAGATGGGGTGGCTGTACTTTACATTCTAGTGGGGTAGATTATTTGCACATTACATTAGGACTGCATACTTGGAGAGAAAACTCAGAGTATCAACTATATTTTTTAAAACTTAGTTTAGTACTAGTTAAAAATTACAATACAAATGTCAGTAATCAGCAAAGATAAATGAAGGAAAGAAATAACAAAAAATATATATAAAATGACTATGAATAAACAAAAAATAAACACATAGTCCCTTTTAAGAAAACCATAAAACACAAGTGAAGGAAATTTAACAAAGGTCTTAAAAATTGTTCAACAAGCCTTATTCTTGCAGAGGAAGACTTAAAAGTGTAATGACATAAATTCTTAAATCAATCTATAGGTTAAATGAATTCCCAATGGGGATATCTCCTAGAATTATAAATATATAAGACTTGGATGGAAAACACTGGAAAAAATAATCAGGAGGATATATTCTTATCAGATTTTAATTTTTTAAATAAAGCTATAGTATTTAAAATAATGTCCCTGAAAGAGAAAAGATCATCCAAAAGAATAATCAATAAATAGATAAAACCTTTATTGGAATTTGCTGTATAATAAAGATTCAAATCACTGGGGAAATGATTATTTCATCACTGGTATTTTGAAGAGTTTTAGAGTCACTTTGAAAAAAAAAAAATAGAGTTGGATCCCTACCTTAAACTTAAAATGAGAATATATCCCAGATTAATTTAAGGTTTAAATGCTTTTTGACAAATGAAACCATAGATGTATTGGAATAAAATACAAGTACATGTTTTGATAATCTTAAGGAAGGTTTTTAGGGAAGACTTTTTCAAGCCTGACACAAAATCTACAAGCCAGAAAGAAAAAAAATATAGAAGATTTTTACTACATACCAATTTAAAACTTCTGCCTGAACAAAGAAACCCCCAAAATGTTAACAACATCCATAACTATGTCACATAAAATAAGCTAATATCTTTCAAATAAAAGAAGCTCTTACATAACAAAATGATAAAGAAGATAACCTTTTTTAAATGGACAAAGCAACCCACAGAATAAGAAGTATAAATGTCCAACATCAAATAAAATATCTTCAATTTCACTACACAAATGAAAGCCAAAACAACCAAGAGATGCCATCTTTGCCCTATCAGACTGGCAAAGGACACAAAATAGCCAGTTTGGGTGAGAAAGAAGGAACTGGGCACTCATGTATGGTACTGTTTGGTCTATTCATGAATTCAATACAGCCCTTTGGTGAACAATTTGTAATTATATGCCCATATTTTAGTTGCTAGTACCCTTTTAACCATAAACTCCACTTTTGGGAATACGTGCTAAAAGAGAAAACAATGCATAATGGGTACTTTGGTATATGGCATAGTATTTAGGTTCCTGGAAATATTCTTTTAAATGCAGAGACTTGGAAAAACCTAAATTTTCATCTTTAGGGATTGGTTAATAAGGTGTGCTATATATTAAAATATTATGCCTTGGTTAAAAAATCAGATATATCTACATATTCTGCTTTGGAACAAATCCATGTTAAATTGTTAAATATAAAAGGAATAGAATATTCCTTTTCTATTTGTATGATCAAATTACTGTAAAAACTGTATCCATTATACACTATACACATAAGCATGGGATGTGTGTGTCAGTAATATGTATATATAATTATAAACTTGTAGAAACATTTGTATAAGACTACACATTAGATTCTTATCA
Source organism: Cabassous unicinctus (assembly GCA_029593785.1). Lineage (NCBI taxonomy): Eukaryota > Metazoa > Chordata > Mammalia > Cingulata > Chlamyphoridae > Cabassous > Cabassous unicinctus. Next base: position 74,580 of record JAQZBX010000688.1, on the reverse strand, counting down.
ATTCTTATCCCTAGAGAATTGGATTCAGAAGGAAAGAGCAGTGCAGGGAGAGGGGAATATTATATGTTCTATTTCATATCCTTCTGCATTGTCTCAATTTTGTTATATAAGGAGCAGGCATTATTTTACAATAAAAAAATACCTGCAGAGATTTAAAAGTTCTTTCTTGAAAATAGAAGTCTGTGTTTTCTGATTCTCTTTGAGAAAAAGTCCTTTCATTTATATTGGCATGCTGGATTGCTAGTAAAAGTTAACTTTATGAACAAGTTAATAATCTACATTTTGAATTATTTATGTGCACTTTGAAGTTTCAAGGCATAGGTAGCTGCGCCATATTTTCCTCTGCTTCAGATCATAATCTTTCCTCTGACAACATGGGCTTCTCTGTGTTAATGAAGTACATAGAGCAGAAAGAATATTAGATTTCAGGTGGATGGTGTGCTTCTGCCTCCTTATCTGTTACCACCCACATGCTAACCATGAAGGGCAAAAGAAGTGAATTCAGCCGACATAAATGTTTAGTCCTTCTCAGGACTTAATAGTGACATAGCACAGAAAACATTAGTATAAACATCTGTAGGAAGGACTCTGGATTAAATATTTCTCCCTGCTTTGATCTAGAAAGAAGGATACTCTTCCATTCTCATTTCCTAGCCTTAAAGGCTGATTTGGTCCTTGGGAGAGATCTGGGATTGGATTTGATTCTCAGTCCTTAAGAGGCCAGGTTCTGGTCCTGGTTCCTCCTCTGCCTAGAACTCCTTTCCAATTCTAGTGTGACCTGAGAGGGTTGTTTGTTGCAAGGAGGGGATACAGGATTTATTTTGGTCATTCGTCCTTGAGTTAGTCCCCAAGAGCAGTTGAATGGATCCAGCCCTCAGGAATGATTCTTGCTTCCTCTCAGTTTTCCTGTCCAGTGGAGACCAAGAACTGGGCATCACACCAGACCAGAAGTGCAGCCTAGGCCAGGTCCAAATCCTATAGGTTCCTAAAAAATAATATAAACTGCACTTCTTTCCATTGTGCTATTGATTTTTTGCCTGAGAAACAGTAGCTGTGAGATTTTCTTTTTTCTAAACTGTGACTCTAATCTATCAAGTTAGGCTTTGTCTGTGCGCTGACTAGATCTCAGAATAAAGCAACCTTTTAATGTTTTCTAAACATTTTCAATGTTCATTCGTCACTATTCTGTCAAATATTTGGCACATCAGTTGACCAAAAATCCGGCAGGTGCGAATGGCATTGGTTTGTGTTATTTCCCCTCTCAAGCCCTGGCACAATAAGAACCATTACACCATGTCTCATCTGCTCACTGTATTTCAAACACTCATTCTTCTGGGGGGATGACTAAGTCTTCTCAAGGTTGTAAATCAAAGTCAATGCTGCACTTTAAAACTGATCAGGAGGCACTGAAGGCACTGGTAGAAACAAGGAGAACCAAAAAGCGTTTACCAAGCATTGCTTAGCAGTTTGCCACGTATGTTATCCCTGTTTCTCGGTTTGGAAACTTTAACCTGCTGGTGGAATCATATGCTTCCAGGATGAAAAAGAAAGGACACATAGGCAAGAAGAAACCCATTCTATTATATCAATACACATTGTTATTGTAGTCACATAGCAGATACAGTCTTCTACATCAACACTTTCCTAACTCCCGATAAGCATTTAAATATTGAAAGGGTGCCTTACACTTTATATTTGGTGACCTAAGATCCTTGAGCTGCATGAAGTAATAGCAAACAACACAGGCCAGATCAAATTTCCTTTTCTTTTCTCATTTCCTTACCTGAAAGCATGTAACAGTTGTTTTAGTGCCGATCATTTGAGTATTTATCTTGAGGAAAGAATAATGTGGCTAAGGTTTTTTCTTTTTCATTTTTCTCTTCTGATAGAAGATAGTGGAAACTCCCCAAAGTATGAAAACTTTTATGTTAAGACAAAAACTACCAGGAAATTCTAACAGTCCCGTTACAACAATAGTAACATTAAAGGAGTAGAAAGCATGACTGTAGCTTAGGGCTTGAAGGGGGTGAGATAATACAAAGACATAAATAGAAGGAATATGCAATGAGGAATAGAAACCTTCTCAGGCATCAGGAAGAAGCTGGAATGACTGGGCAACTAGAGTCAGTGAATTGTAGAAGTCAGTTCTCTGGTTCTCAGATCTTTCACTGACTGTGAACCTGGGTAATCCTTTAACTTCTTGGAGTCATATTAGATACTTCATCTGAAAAAGATGATTAAAATGACCACTGAATGAGAGCAGATGTGGCTCAAGCAGTTGGGCAGCTACCTCCCACATGGAGGCCCCAGGTTTGATTCCTGGTGCCTCCTAAAGAAAATGAGCAGATACAGCAAGCAGACACAGCGAGAAGACACATTGACAGAGACGAGCAGACACAGTGAGCAGACAAGAGCAGATAGGCGAGGGAGCCATCTCAGGGGATGAGGGAATGACCACTGACTCTACCATCTGAGATCAAATAGAATCTTTGTAAATGTTCTATTAAATGCAATGTATAAATGTAAAGTATTATAACCAGGGATTCTCTGAGACAATTCCTGTTGAAGATGAGTGTTGAACATTTTGAAGAGTTGAAGAGAAAGCTGGCAGAAGGACAAATCCATCAACAGCTTATAGGGCAATGATTTTTTAACGAGGGGCAATTTGGAAGATGTCATTCTTTGGAATAAACAGGTCAAACAGAACAAACAGTGCAAAATAATCTTACCAACTTCTCCTCAGGCCTTTCAGTCTTAATTTTTTAACTTGGGAGACTGGATAGTGGAGAAACTAGCGACATAGCCTTAGTCAACCCCATAAAATCACAGTGCCTAAGTTTCCACATGTGTAGAAGGGGGCAAACAGCATCTATTTGCCAATTCACAGAGGTCCAGTAAAATGATAGATGAGAAACTTCTTTGAAATGGCCCAGAAGAAACCATGCAGTTGGAAACTGGTGATAAACAGCAAAACTTATTTTTACCAGTGCCTAGCATACAACAGGAACTGAATAAATGTTCATTGACCAAAAAGGATTGTCTAAATAAAACACCGTAAATTTTTAAGGTGCATGTAATTCTGAGATGATGCTTTTAGAATTCAATTCTCAATGCCATGTAGGAAGGAGAAATTACAGAAACAGGGTGGCCATTTGGGATGTTATTGTACACCAGGCACGACCCAATTAGGGCTAGTCCAAAGACTGTGGAAATGGAGGGCAAAGGCTAGCACACTTTAAGAACTAGTGACATCAGCACATAAGTATAGAGGGGAAGAAGGTTAAATGACTGGCTAGCTTTGCAATGTGGAAGGCAAGTTCCTTATAGAATTAAAACATGTGTTTTTACAAGATTTCTTCAAATGCTTATGCCATGCACAATACTTTGCTTTGCCTGTAAGATTATTCTATAGAATAATAATTTTTACTCTTAGAGCTTTCATGCAATTCTGCCCAAATTTTCTTTTACTCAATTTCACCCTCCATTACCCCTAGTTATACCCTACATCACCACACGGTAATGATTGAAGTGTTCTTTACTTCCCTTAGTGCTCAGCTTTTTCCATCTCTCCCTGTCACCAGCGAAAGTGTTCCTCTTAGGCTATTTAGATATTTTCCCACTCATTTTCTCATTTCAACTTTCATATCTTTATAATTTCTTTCTTGTGCTGAAAACTGACTTGGGGTAGCTTTCTGGATCACATTATAAAATGAGTGCAGTAGATAGTGTGAACATCTGGCTATATTACTCTCCTTCTTATAGACATAGTCCTTACCATGTTACTTAACAGTTCTTCCTATCAAGAGATGGATTCTGCACTCCTACACCTCGAATAGGAGCTTGTGACTTGCTCTTGCCAACAGAATGTGACAAGAGGTCTTGCCTATTTCTGTTGTGTTTCAGAATTCTGAATGGCCAACTTTGGGCTAGCTTGCTAGAGGATAAATCTTGTGTTGCAGAAATAAGCCATAGGGCTGACTACAGATGAATGAATAAGTCCATCTGAACCCAGAAGAACTATTCAGCTGAGCTAAGCCCAAATTGTTAGCCCACAGAATCACAAGCTAAGAAAATATATTTTGGGAAGGTAATTGATACAGCAAAAGCTGTTACAATGGGCTGTTTATGAAGTTTCCCTCACTTTTCTTTTGTGAGAAATATTTGCAGTAATTTGATACAATTCTTGATATGACAAGCAATATAATAGATAGCCTCTCAAGGGCAGTTCAAATTCTTTAATTTTATCATATAATAATATGCAGATATATTCTATATTAATGCAATTTGAGACATCCCATTATTTTTAAATATGCTAAAGCACAAATTCTAGAAGGTATTTTATTTTCATTTAACTTCACTCTTCTTCTTATCTCCTATGAGTTCAAATACAAAGAGGATCTAGCAGTGAACAGAATCCAGAAAATGTTAGTGTCCTTGATGCTGTCAAGGAGAGAACTTTGGCTTGGTGCCATTGCTGCTTTGGGGTCATAGCCAACCTAAGAATGAACAGCTGTTTTTTTTTTTTTAAGAAAAAAAATTCAGAAAATATTTTGGAAGGATTATTTGGGAAAAATTATTAAGCGGAAAATGGGGTAAAAAAAACGATGCTAAATCAGAATAGTATTTTTAGATGGTAAAAATATCTAATGATTCTAGAAGTGTTCACACTACCTTCCAAATTAGTTCAGAGGAAAAATAAATAAACAGGGCTAAAATTGTTCTTAGCAAGGTATTTAGATGGCATACTGGATGAAAACACGATTTAAGATCTAGACATTTCGATATTAGTCCTGTCTAAGACAGTAACTTTTACATGTCCTTCTCTATATAGACACAAATATCTGACAGCTCTGTCTATGAGTCTATACACACACACCATTTTAAAACATATTAATGATTTGTATATAAACATCCATTGATAGAGGCAATTTCATACCTATTATTTCTTTCCCCTAATCTATAATGAAGTAGCGCACAAAGTATGGTTTGCAGATTCCAAGGGAAACAGAGAATCATTCAGGGTTTCACAAAATAAAAGCTATTTCTATAATAATACTAAAACAGTATTTGCCTTTTTTAAAAACCAGGTTAACATTTTCACTGATTGTGCAAAACCAAAGTTGTTTTTTTTAGCACAAATCAGGGCAGTGGCACCAAACTCTTAATAATCGTTGTACTCTTCCACCATGTACTTGCCGTTAAAAAGAAAAAAAATAGAAAGAACAAAAGTCAGTTTCAATTAAGAATGGCTTTGAAGAAGCAGTAAAATGTATTTCTTTTATTAAATGTCTACCATTGGATCCACATCTTTTTAATATTCCATATGACAAAATGGAAGTCGGCATAAAGTACATCTGCATACCAAGCTACGGTGGTTGTGTTGAGGCAAGACACTGGTGCAGTTTGATTTGTAAGCTGAACTAGCCACTTTTTTTTCATGTAACACCATTTTTAATTGAAAGAATGAAAGTCAAACTATGGCTATTCAAATGTAGATATTTAGCATATATATTCTGAAAAGGAATGAAGTACATCTGTCACTATAAGGAAGATAATTAATGGTATTGTTTGCCAAGTGATAATTAAAATTTTGGAAAATGTATATCAGCCACAGCAAGCTTTACAGCTTCCCAATATTTAAAGACATTTCTAATAAAATAAAATAATAAAATAATAATAAGAATCCAGCTGTCTTCTATTAAGCTGAACATTAAAGAGAGCTTTGAAAATATTTCAAACAATTCCAAACTTCACACTTTTTTAAATTTGGAAAATATAGTTTTCATTAAAATTATATTTGAGTTAGTATATTATTGATTTATTATTGTTATTTTTAAATGAATTAAATTAAATATCTAAAATTTTCTCACTTTTAATTTCTAATAGTATAAATACTGGTAAGTATAATTCATATAAACAAAAAATTCTTTGGTGTTCTTAATAGTTTCTAAAAACATAAATGGAAACAGCCACAAAAGATTGAGAACCACAGCTGTAGAGAAATTTTGGGTCAAGTATTATTATATCCATTTTATAGACTGGAAACTGAAGTGAGATTGCCAGGTAATATGGTAAATGCATGTGTAACTTTATAAGAAACTGCCAAACTGTTTTCCAGAGAGGTTGTAACATTTTGCATCCCCACTAACAATTTGTTTCATTTGCTTTGCATTATTTACCAGCCTTTGGTATTATCTGTGTTTTTAATTTTAGCCATTATAGTATGTGTGTGGTGGTATCTCAACACAGCTTTGGTATGCATTTCCTTAATGTCTAGGATGCGGAATCTCTTTTACTGTGTTTATATCCCATCTCTATCATCTTAAATCCCTAGTCACTACTTCCGCCCTATCCCTGGGTAACCTATATTCTAAATTCTGACTCTATGAGTTTGCATGTTCTAATATTTCATATCAGTGAGATCATACAATATTTGTCCTTTTATATCTGAGTTATTTCACTCAACATGATGCCTTCACGGTTCATCCAGTTGTTGCATGTATTAGGACTTCATTCCTTTTTACAGTTGGGTGATATTCTGTTGGGCATGTATACCACATTTTAAAAATCTATTCTTTGGTTGATAGACACTTAGATTGCTTCCATCTTTTGGCACTCATGAATAGTGCTGCTGTGAACATCAGTGTGCAAATATCTGTTGGAGGTCCTGCTTCCCATTCTTCTAAATATCTACTAGAAGTGGGATTGCCAAGTCATATGCTAATTCTATATGCAATTTTGGAGGAACTGCCAAAATGTCTTCCAAAGCAGCTGTACCATTTTACACTGTCAACAACAATGAATGAGTGTTCCTATTTCTCCACATCTTCTCCAACACTTGCAATTGATCCATTTTTTAAAAAATAGTAGCCATTCTTGTGGGTGTGAAATAGCTCATTGTAGTTTTGATTTGCATTTCTCTAATAGCTAAGGGTATTGAGCATCTTTTCATGTTCTTTTTGGCTATTTGTATATTTTCTTTGGAGAAATTTCTATTCAAGTATCTTGCCCATTTTTATTTTTATTTTTTAAAAGATACTTAGATTACATAGATGTTACATAAAAAATGTAGGGGATTCCCATATGCCCCACTCCCTACCTCTCCCACACTTTCCCATATTAACAACATCCTTCGTTGTGTGGTATATTTGGTACAATTGATGAACACGTATTGGAGCATTGCCACTAAGTGTGGATTATAGTTTACATTATAATTTAAACTGTCTCCTGCACAATTTTATAAGTTATGACAAGATATATAATGGCCTGTATCTGTCATTGCAATGTCATTCAGGACAATTCCAATGTCCTAAAAATGCCCCCATATTATACCTGTTTTTCCCTCCCCTTCCCCTCAGAACCTCTGGTGGCCAGTGCCTCCACATCAAGGATAAAAGTTCTTCCATTGCTAGAATCACAATAAGTATGTAGTAGAATAACAGTATGTCTACTCTAGTCCATTGTTCATTTCCCAATCCTGAGGATTCTGGGATGGTGATGCCCACTCTGCCTCTAATTGAGAGGCTTAGATCCCATGGGGCAGATGGATGGGACTATCTTTCTTGCAGTTGTAGACTCTTTCTGTTCCTTGGGGTGGTTTTTGTCCATCATTATCTCCTTGTTAGTTGTCCTGGGTGAGTCCAATGAACTGGAGAGTAGGTGTTGCAATTTTGTTGAGATTCAGGGCCCAACTGGCACATGGGCAGCCCAAGGATTTAAGTCTCTTGGACATAATCCTATCAACTCTAGTACTAACTATATGTTCAAATAGAAAGGGATTTGCCCATTTTTAAACTGAGTTGTTTGCTTTTTTATTGCTGAGTCGTAGAAGTTTTTAATGTATTCTGGATATTAAACCCTTATCAGATATGTGGTTCTCAAATATTTTCTTTCATGGTATAGGCTGTCTTTTTACTTATGTGATACAGTCCTTTGATGCACAAAGTTTTTAATTTTTATGAGGTCCATTTATCAATTTTTTTTTCTTTTGCTGCTTGTACTTTTGGTGTATAATCTAAGAAATCATTGCCTAACATTATATCCTGAAGATGCTTTGGCTGATGGTTAAATTCATGTGTCAACTCGACCAGATTATGGTGTCCAGTTGTTTGGTCAAGCAAGCACTGGTTTGATTGTTCCTGTGAGGATATTTTGTGGACTTAAATCATCAGGAAGTTGGTTTGCATCTTTGGCTGATTACATTTACAATCAACCTAGCCCAAGCACAAGCTCTCCTCAATTTCTTATAGAACCTCTGGGGTCTGATTGAAATGTTTAAATAAAACCACATTAAAAGTTCACTTTGAATGAAGGAAGTAGGCAGAGAGTAAAATATAGCTGGATCAGGGGTTGACAAACTATGGCCTGCCTATGAGCCAAATTCAGCCACACTAATTCATTTACTTATTGTCTATGACTGCTTTTGTAATTTAATAGTAGAGTTGAACAGTTGCAAGAAAGGTCATCTAACCTACAATATGTAAAATGTTTACTGTCTGGCCTTTACAGGAATTTTTTTGCCAACCCTTGAGCTAGATGATCTGAACTGCAAGGTATCCATCAGACATTTCTCTCTTAGGCTTCCAGCCTGACTTCTCACCTGTGAATGGAATATATTCTCCAGAGATGCTCTGGAGTAATGGGGAAGTCCTTCCCTTCTCCTTCTAAAATCCTAATTCATTCATTCAACTGTTACCAAAGAATAACTATTATTTTCCAGGCACTCTTCTAGGTGCTTAGGATACAGTGCTAAAATAAACCAAACCAAACCAAAACAACAACAACAACAAAAAAACACAGATGTCATTCATGCCCTCATTAAACTCTAAATGTAAAGCAGTTTTTGTGGATGTTTGAAAGAAATCTCTCCCTATTAGTCCCTAACTGACACTAAATATATCCTCTTGGGCAACACAGATCAGAGATAAAATCTATAAAATCTAACATGGCTTCCACATGAGAGCTTGTCTGATCACCCTTTCTTAGAATCTTATCTTTCCTGGGTCAAAATTCCTTCTCTTTGTTATGATCAAGCAATAAGGCTGAAAATCCAAGTCAAGTCAGACGTAGTTTATGTTTACTATATCATTTTTGCATCATATGCAGATGTTGTCTAGATAGTACATCTGATTTGCTACTATGTTTGCCCTGATAATGAAATGAAAAGTTCTTTTAGCTTTAGAAATTAGGAGACATTTCAATTTACTTTATATGGAAAAATTTAATGTCAGTTCTCAAAAAGATGCAGACATGGAGTGAAATTATACTAAAATTTAAAATCAATTTATTTTAAAATTAGGAGGAAAATTTATCAAAACTGTTGGTCAGCAAAAACATTGGATTTAATTGTTTTAAGTAATTGATTTCTTTAATCCAATGAACTCTTGTGAATATCTTTTTTTTTTTTTCTGGATTTTTCATAGTCTTCGTTTATCTGTCACTTTCTTCCCAACCATAAAATGATAGTATTTTTTTGTGTAGAAAATAAGCAGAATGCAAAAAAATTATTTAAATCTCTGAAAATATGTCTTCCTCTATAGCCAGATACCACAGGTGGACACTATAATCAATATGAAATATATTTAAAGTGTTTAAAATTATAGTATTCTCTATGTAGGAAATGTCCAGAATGCAAATCAGAAACAAGTTAATACACATTCTAATTTCATGAGTGTTATAAAGTGATGTAAATATAAGATTGTAATGGATTTTGTTGTTTTGTTGTTAAAGATAAAAAAATAAAACAATGCATAGAGGACAGTCTGAAAAGTATTTTGTTAGCGTATTAGATTTGTAATTTAATGAGACTATGATTCTTTTAATGGTTCAAGAGTTACAAAAATGCCAGCTAGAATCTGTATTGGTAAAAACTGAGTGGCAAGTATAATTTAACTAAACAAAAGCTGTGGGAAACAACTGAAAGTCATTCTCTCAAATATATTTCATGTTCTTTGTAGTGCTCAGTTGAGGTATCTGATACTAGATGAAGCTATTTTTCAGAAGTATAAATAATCTTTTAATGAATGTGAAGCTTGATTTTTGTAGGTAAATGCTCCAAGAGGAAAAAAAAACTGGTAATTGAAAGAAAATAAAAAATTGCTGTGAAGGTGCTTCAATATTTTCATCCTGTGTCTTCACCAAGCATTCTCAGCAACTTTACATGTCCCACTTGAATCTTCTGTGACCAGAGATACAGACAGAACTAAACACCAGCAGATGTTGAGACATGAGAACAATATAGAGTGTTTCCCCTTTGCATTTTGTTAAATTTTACTCATCAGCTCATTGGCTATATCTTGCAGATGCAAGATTATTTCTCTTTTCATAATCCTTATCAATTTCTGTAGTGGTTTTCAGAATTGATGATCCAAGATGATTAATCAAAAATATGTAGTTTCTCAATTTAAATTCATTCATTTATTCTTTAAAAGAAATTCACTTTATAACAACCCTCCTGTTAATATAAATTCTAAGAATATATGGGATTACAAAAGTAGGAACCACATACAACAATATTCTTACTCCTTCAAAAATAACTAGGAAAACTAATGTGGAATGACGGACATAAGAGAAATATGAAAATAAAGACCAGTTCAGAAGAGGCCTGGCATGCCTTTAAATGTGGTACCCCAAATCGATGAAAATAATAAATAATTCATCATGTTTCCTTTTGTTTTCGTTGGCCAGGAAGCTCAGAGGCAACCTTGGAGTTTGCACTGGGTTGTATAGTATCCCCTCAAAATTCATGTCCACCCAGAATGTCAGAATGTGACCTTCTTTGGAAAAATGGTCTTTGAAGTTAAAACTGGTGAAATGAAGATGAGGTCATACTGGATTAGGCTGAGACTGAAATTCAATATGACTGGCGTCCTTATAAGAAGAGGAGAAGACACATAGACAGATACAGGCAAGAATGCCCTGAGAAGACGGAGGCCAAGACTGGTGAGATGTGCCTGCAAGCCAAAGTATGCCACGAATTGCCAACAACCCCTAGAATCAAGGAAAGAGGCACAGGGTGGTTTCTCCCTCAGAGCCTCCAGAAGGACCCAACCCTGCCAACAACTTGATTTTGTATTTCTGGTCTCCACACCTGTGAGAGGATAAATTTCTATTGTTTGAAGCTACCAAGTCATGGTAATTTGTTGCAACAGCCCTAGGAAACTAATACAGGCATATACCCCAGAGAAATGAAAACTCATTTGCACACGTGCAGCACGAATGTTATAAGAACATGAGTGGTCATAGCAGCTTTATTTGTAATAGCTCCAAATTGGAAACTACCCAAATTATCCTTAAATAGGTTAAAGGGATTCAAATGGTTACTTTTCACTGTGACACGTCTAGGACTTCCCTGGAATTACTTGGCAGGTGAGAATCACGTTTGTACTACAAAATTATCTGGTTCCTTCCTATACTTTTTCACTTCATCATGATTGAATATTCAGCCAAAAAGACTCTTCCATATTACCCTCAGGAAACAATACTCCCCTTGCTTTCTCGGCACTCTTTCCATCTGATACCCACCCACCCCATCCCCACCATATCAATGTTTCTGACTATGTGCATGTAGAGTTAAAAGCTATAAATTATGCTATGATATTTCTGAAGCAAAAGCAATAATCTCCCCAATTAGGGTTTTCTGGCCAATATCCTTTCCTTCAGAAAGAAATGTTCTAGTTTTAGCTCCTAGGAGAGCCATTTCTGAGCATCCAATTGTTGATGAATTTTACCTTCACAGTAATTATGCTACTTTAGCATTCCTCTTCCTAAAAACATTTTAGGGAGAACTTGAGTATGAAAGTTACAATGCAAAACCCTAGATTATTCTTTCTAGGAATATCACTGATTGATATTTCATAGAAAGTGGAGAAAGAATGAAAAATTTGCAGACATTTGAATAGAGAAAACTCTCAGAAAATGGCTTAAAAAATAGCAAAAGCTTTAACTTTGACACAATGCAATATGACAAACGAGGTCAGTCATTAAATAAAAAAATTCACAATATAAAGCCACAGATTATTTACAAAAGCTGTAGAACAAGCTCAGCTATTTACAGGAAGCTATGATTCTGGTGTGTGTTTTCCCAACAGTAAAAATGAAAGAAAAATCTATTTTGGTACCATTAGTTAGCTCACAGCTGGATTTAATAATGAAGGGTGTTTGGGATATTCAATGTGGTATGTAAGACAAACCCAGTGAGGTTTATTTAACTATGGTCCATAGCCAGAGACAACAGAGATAATGACCAGTGGGAAATATCTATTTCATTTGAGTTCCAGAGTCTAGAGAAAAGGTTATGCTATAGAATCTACACATAATTTAAAGGAGCCTTTTAGTCACAAATCAACGCTTTCTATTTCTTCTATTTCTTCCTCATGTTTTCATGTTGAAACAACTGGAGCGTTCTAGAAAGAAGCTAAGTATCTCAGGAAAGGAAGAAAAAAAGAGAGAGCAAGGGGAAGAAATGGCAAAGAAGTAAGGGTAGAATAAATACATTGGTTTTCTATTTTTAGTAATTTTGTTTACTTAGCCAAAATGCAGAAGGCTGTTAGATATTTAGAGCAAGTGAGGGAAAACTCATTGGGTCTATGCGTTTAATTTGTAGGGTATTGTCTTAAAAAGTGCAGCTTTACATTGTAGAACATAAAATAACTTGAATTATAATAGCAATTTTATATTAGACATTCTAATATGCCTTACTCTACTAATAGATAAAAATCATTAACAATTAATCAAATGTTATTTATATTAAAATGTTTACTTCTAATTTCCTGAAGAGTCAATCTTCCTTTGTATTTAAAATACTCTCACAACCCCACCAATTTCTCTCACTTTAAAAATAAATGGATTAGTGTAGCAAGGAAAAGTTCTGTTTAGCCTTGGCCTTAGTGATTTTACAAAAGTTATAATTTTCATCCAATTTTACTTTGCTAATCTGGTTCTTAATTCCCTTGTAGAGTTGAAAAGCAGACTGTTGTATCACTTTAAAAATTGTTTTACACTTAGTTTTTCTTGTTTTCTTGTCAAGAAGCTTGTGCTTCTATCCCTGCATCTGGTCCTATGAAGATAATCTGCTTTATATCCTTTTGTTATAAACAGTGATTAAATATCCCTTCCCCCTCCTAGTTTTAGCCAGACATAATCTAATCTGTGTTATGTGACAAAACCAATTAGTCTCCTCGCCCACTCTCCAGCCTTCTGTCCCTCCCCTCTCAGCTGCTATCCTCTTGGCACGCCATCTCTTTTAGGAAGTAATGATGGGAGCCAAATTTCCAAACTGAATTCATTAGATGAATATTCAGGTCCAGATTGCATGAATGTGCTCACATGCTCAAGTAGAACTCCGACTCACGACTTCTGAAGACTCTTTTCTCTCATTGTGTTTTATGTTTGTCAGAAGATTTCTGACTACAAAAGTACCTGATGGGGTAGAAAGAAAAGGAAGTTGTATTGACAAGATGAAAGCAAATGGAAGGCTTAGAACTGGCCCGAACAAGATCAACGCAGAGAATGTTAGTTTTTCCTCCAAGTGCTAAGTTAGTTTCTACAGCCTTTTATAAAGTACACACCTGCCTACCTCTGACAAGTATAGGTGGCCTGCAGAGTCCAGATGATGGATGAGCCAGGCGAGCTGTTCATAATTCATGCTCAGAGCACTTGCACTACAACCAATTGAATCAACCAGAATCAGAACGGGACCCTGAGGACAAAGCATGGAAACACGGAACAGCTGGTGGTGCAAAATTCTGATTAGTTCTATTTTTACATTGCCAGATTGGAGCCACCACAACTGAGGACAGCAGGTGTCAAGAAAGCTTGACCCATCTAGATGTTGAGGGATCAAAGAGAGAAAACTCTTTAGATTGCAATCTTTTTGTTTCTGTTATTAGAAATAGTTTTAGAAGTTTTAAACCTGTGTCATTGCTTGCAATATCAGAACTGCTAAAAGAAGAATGAACATTCTATAAGAAACTATTTGGATCTAATTTCATGCAGCCTGATAGAAAGATCTTGAAAGTAACTATCTCTGGGCCAATCATGAAAATAGATGTTAGACTTTTTGTTTTTTTAAATTGTGTCACCAATGAAACCCGAGTCCCATTGCAAATAAGCTTGCTCATTGTGTTCATTAGGGAATAAGACTGTCAACCTCCTGTCAGACAGAGTCAGACAGAGTGGGGTAGAGGAAGGAAGAGAGAAGATGAAACAAACTTCAAAGCTTAAACAATAAATTCTCTCTAGGAATTTAAGGTGAAAACATGATGCTATTTCTTTGGTGAATCAGTTTGCCCATTAGGTGACAGTTAATTGTCACCTGTGGCCCAGCCACAACGTCCAAGAAGCCAAAGGTATTTAATGTGGCTTCTCAGTCCATGTTCTTGTGACTTAGAAAACCTCAACTGTGGAACTATGGGTTCTGTGTTCTCAGCTACCCTAAAGAGCAGTCTGAGATCACTGACTTGATCAATTTTGTGGCATTTCCCATTAATACAGACAAAACAAACAAACAAACAAAAAAAATAATAGAATATTCCTGGGTCAATCTGGTTACATCATTTAGACGTGGCCTGAGTGTATAAACATGGTGACTTACACAATGAGGCCATTCTCATTAAAACATTTCAGAAAGCTGAACCCTTTTCTAACACACTTTGACAGTGGCAACAAAAGTCAGAACTGGTGTTTTTTCCAAACGGCTTTTATCTCATATTGTTCAATTTTAATTTAGTAAATTCTTAATATCACCTGTGTGGCAGAGTAAAATTTGTCCATAATCCAAGCATAGTGGTAATCAAAGAATAGAAAGCAGTTCATAGAGGAAGAAATTCTCCCCAAAGACCGGCAGTAACTCACCACTGCTCAGCTTCCTACACTCTGTGACTTGCGCAGCTAACAGGAGCTGGTGAAGCCAGCTGGAGCCTTTGTTTTCCCTTGACTTCTGGCCAGCCTCCATTCATATTGCTGCTACCAGAAGATAAAAGAAAGAACTCATAGGTTTTAAAAGGCTCCAAACTGGTAGAAAAATTATTTCTGAGATGTTATTAATCAACTAGTGCCTAGTAAGCTTCTAATATTACTAAATATACAAAACACTGAAGTGAAAACAAAGATGTTTACAGCAAGTCTGTCTTCATAGAGATCCAATATAGTTGGTGATTTGGGGAAATGCCCCAAATTTATCATGCTTTTGGGCTTTATTAGAAGAGATGATAAATAGTCTAGAGACCTTAGAAAATTAAATTACTGACATTTGGGTAAAAAAATAGAGAGTCTTTCTGGAAAGAAAATTCATCAACCATTATTAAGGATCTTAGATAACGTTCATATTCTTTGAACCAATAATCCCAATTCTAAGAAACAAACAAAAATAATCTAAAATATGCAGAAAGAATTATATGCAAAGAGAATCATCATAACATTATCCAAAATAGCAAAAAATAGAAATTAAATGTAAAAAAATAAGTAGGAGAATAATTAAGACTGTGGTTTAGGTTTAATATAATATTTCTGTATATATGTTTAGCTTACATTTTCTCATTAAAATATATAAAAAATATGAACTTCTCTCATTTGATAGTCTTTTACAACATGGTTTTAAATGACCTTCACACCTGGACTAGGGTGAGGCAAAAGAGGTGGTGAGGGCAGAAAATTTAAGGAGGTCTTTCCCTCTTAGGGAGAATGGTTGGCATTTAGAAAACCAGAAAGAGTGAGAGATTCCTTAAATTTTGCATCCTGAGTGCCTCTCTGGCCTCAGTGTAATCCCAATCCTACCCCTAGTCTTCTACAGATGCACTATAATTTACATAAAAATCAGTGCCACAGAGTTGGCCATTTGGGTGATTTATAATGTTTTGCTGTTATGAATAACACTGATGAATATGTATATACATATTTATAGACATATTTGATTTAACCATTAGGATATACTTAGATTTTATCATTAGAATAAATTTAGAGTAGTGGGATTTCTTCTGAAAAGATGGAAGACTTTTGATCCACATTGACATAGTTCCTTCCAGTACTTCATGGCCCTCTTTACTTCTTCTTATAGTGGTATATGAGAGCTTTCAGACATATTTTTCTGCATATTTTGATCTTTACAATCTGATAGGAATAAAAGAGAAAATGTGGTTTATTCAATTTTCCCTCTTTATTGTTAGAAATATGAAATATTTCAATAGTTTATTTTCCATTGTATTTATTTTTGTGTGTATTATCTGCTTATGTCCCTTAGCAATCTTTCCATCCAGGTATGTATTTTCTCCTTAAGGATTTGCAAACGTTTCTTATAAATTAAAGCTATATACCTGCTTCTCAGATATGTCACTGTGATAATTTTATATGTCAACTTTGCTAGTTTTTGGTATCCAATTGTTTGATGAAGCAAGCACTGGTCTCATTGTTTCTTTGAGAGTATTTTGTAGATAGATTTAAGTCATTAGTCAGTTGATTGCATCTACAGCTGTTGCATCTACAATCAACAAAGGAGATTGTCTTCAGCAATGACAGGAGTGTCTTCATCCAATGTGTTGGAAACTTTAGATGGAGAACTGAAGATCTGAGCAGTCAGACAGAAGAATTTCTCTCTCTTCTTCAGATAGCCAGCTTCTCCTGGGGAATTCATCTTCACTTTCATTGAGTTTCCAACTTGCGGACCCCCCTATGGAATTTGAACTTGCCAAACCCCATGGTTGCATGAGCCAATCCCTATAATAAATCTCTTTATATATGTCAGTTCTGTTTCGCTGGAGGACCCTGACAAATAAAATACTCTGCTCTTTCTTAGATATGTCACTTCTTTTCTTTTGTCATCTATATTTATTTGTGGTGTTTTGCTGTGTTAAATTTAAAAAATAGTAAGTAATAGCCATAGCTAACACTTTTTTGGGTGTTTTCTTTGTGCCAGGCAATATTTTAGCCCTTCTATAATTATTAATTCATTTAATCCTAATAATAGGTAGATATAATAATTATCCTAATTTTACAGAGAGGTGCATAGAGGTTAAGATATAAAGTAATATGCCCCAAATCATTCAGCTACTCAGGGGCAGGGACAGATTTCTTACCCAGAAAGTCAGGGTGCTGGGTCTGTACTCTTAGGTGTTAGCCTACCCTAACTCTTATGGTAGGATGGAGAGTAATAAAATTATAAATCAAATCTATTGATCACTTATCTTTTACTATCTCTAATGCTATACTATTTTCATCTATTTTTAGAGTTTTTTCTATCAAGGAATTAAAGATGAAGTACATAATGAATGACATTGGTATATTTGATAAACTAATGTTATAAAAAGAGTTCAGTGTCTCAATAATAATATACACTGACGTTTTACTGGATAAATTAAAGAGCTAAATGCAAAAAAAATATAATTCGTGCTTTCCTAGAAAATCATAATTTTTTATCAGCATTATACAGTTAAGTATATTAGTCTCTTATCATCTTTCTGGGTCCTCTTCACCTGTGGTTATATTCCTTTCCTAACTTGTCTTTTTCTGTTTGTTATTTCTCATCTAGGTAGTCCAGCTAGTATAAATCTCTCCCCTTTTTCCTTTTAAAAAAAAAATCCTTTCAAATAATTAGCCCTTGGATTTCTACATCACTGGTTGAACTATCCTGGGTTGCTTGTAAAAACCATGAACCATTGTTAAATAAATTCCAGCTTTTATTTACCCTGAAGCATAATACACAGAGTTACACAGGTAAGAAGCAGAGCAAGTGAAAATCAGCATTTGCAATTTAGAGCATCTGTTTGTGTTCAGAAACAATTCTCCATGGTTCTCTTGCATTTCTGCCCATATTGTGAGCAGAGGCATGGGCTGCCTTTGTTCTGGACCATCTTTTCAGGATGTTTATATAGGGAACAGTCTTGGAAGATAGAGATAATGGCTTCTTCTGGAGCAGAGGGCAGATTTGTTTACTGTATACACTAATAAAGATAATGCTTCCCTTCAGAGCAGAGGTCAAGTGGGTTTGCATACATCTCATAATAAAATATTTGGATTCCAGCTCAAGATTCCTTGATCATGACACAAATGCACTCTGTGCACAGCATCCTTCTGGGCCACTCCACATCACCCACAGGGCTTGGGGTACAAGGGGGAACTGATACAAACATAAAACTCATGAAGTCCTATCTTTCTGACCCAAGAGTCTCGTGTCTTCTGCCAGCATCCATGAAACTGTGGCAGTCTAATTTGTTATCTTTAAAGTAGGGTGAAAACTCAGATTCTTCATGGCTTTTGACACTGTCCTTAGGATTTTTTATTTCACACTTACATTTGTAATGTCTTTCTCTATTATGTCTTAATACATGTGGCATTGTGGCATATCTCTTTACCTGTAGCCAGTGGATAATTCATTATGCCTGAGCTTCAGTTGTTTTGTAAGCTTTGACCTTCCAGCAAATGAATGGATAAACAGATTCCTGCATTCACAAGTGCTTCTAAACATAAATCTGCATGTTGCCTTTATTTTTTCCTTGCCTTGTGCCCTCTTGTAATTTGAGTAAAATTCTTCCAATGACAAAGGACAATATGCATGTTTTCTAGATGATAATAACAGTAGTCACCATTTATTCAGAGCTTATTATGACTGAGTATAGTGCTAAGTGCTTTGTATACATTATCTGAGGGAATCCACAACCATCTGTGGATTCACACTTTTATTCATATTTAACAGACAGAGCAATTGAACACTTGAGAGATTATGTTATTTGCCCAAAGCCACATAGACAATAGCTGGCAGATCCAGATAATTATGAAGCAGTAAGTTGCAAAGCAGCAAATGAATAGAGCAGACAGCTAGTACAGTAAAGATTTAGATGGGAAGTAGATCACTGTGCAGTAGGTTGGTCTACAAAAGGAAGTTGATCCCTTGGACCAATAAGGGTTATATTTAGAAATCATGATATGAGAAGAGTTTGGACCTATCATTAAAGCAAAAATGTATAAGAAGACATCTGGTATCTGACTTTCCAATGAGAAGGAAATGAAAAATAAATGCAACTCTGGATAAAGAAAGAGCTGGACTAAAGATGAATTGTGTGCTCTAATCATGAGACTGCTTTGTAGATGCTGGAGCTGGAGAATGAGGTGGTTAAGTGGTGGTTTGAGGAGACTGTATGTACAGCATGAATTAGCCATTAAAGACAAAAGAAGGGAAAAAATTAGGAAGGCTTTGTGGAAAATGATTTGAACCAAGGCAGTGGCCAGAAGAGATGGAAAGATATTATCAAGAAAAAAACTAGCAGCTCTTGTGAAGTGGTTGGTTATGGGGACCCAGAAAAAAGGAAGAATAAAAAATTGACTCCATAGAAAAAAAGAACTGATAGGAAATTAAATATTCCAGACCAATGCCCTTACCTTTAAAAGAGAGATGCTCTGGTTGGGAGGGGAAATACTTACCAAGAGTCTCTCTCCCAGTTAAAGTAAGATTCACTCACCCCCAGACCAATGCTCTTTCCATTGCCTTATACTCCATGTTTACGGTAAAGTCATAGATGCCTTTAGGTTCAGCCAATGACCCACATCCTTGTTTTTCTCAGATCCTGAATATGGTGAAATGAAGAATACAAAATTGAAATTCCCATTTGCCACATCTTTTACAGGCATTAGTTAGACAGCACAGGCAAAGTTCAACATCCCTCTATCTATTTTAGAGAACTATAGTTCTTAGAACTGTAGTTCTCACTACAATGCAGCAAATGTAACACTTACTGCTAAGTATTAGCCCATCTATAGTTCATCTCATTTGAAAATTGCCAGAGCAACCATTTGTAAAGCATATAAGAATGTTTCTGGAAAAGTATTTATTAAAAGTTAATTTATTTAGATATAAGATGAAGATGAAATAAGGAAAATTTTGACCCACTTTACTGAGGGTTAGTAGTAGGCAGATTGTCTTACTAGGTTTGAAAAGGAAGTAAAGAGAAAATATTTGCATTATGTAGTATTATTTCTCAGATACGAAAGAGTAGACCTGTGACCTCCCATATACCAGCTACAGAGCAGAGTCAGATAAAGTAGTGTGATGCTAGGTGCCCTAGGGTGTTCTACAAACCAAGTCGTCAGAAGTGAGAGATCCCCCACTCCCACCCCATCCGTGCTAACATCAACAAATATTTATGAAATGCTTGTGGCCTGTAAAGCATTCGATGAAGTGCTGTGTAGGAGACAAAGTTATACAAGGCAGAGTGTCTGTCCTAAAGGAGTTTGGGATCATGCTGGAAAGGCCACGTGGAAGAAAAATGTACTTTCAGAATCTGAAACAAGTAATGGGCAAAGAATAAAGCAAGAGATGCACTAATGAGTCTTTGTGAGACTAGGCAACTTTGAAATTTCTTTTACTTAAAGCCATTCTCATTCTCATAAGACCTTTAAAAGTGAATAAGGAGAAAAATATTTTACAGTCAGGTACTTAATACTGTCACAGTATTAAAATGAAACTATTTCTGTGATATTTCATTAGCCCGTTTCTTAAGTAAGGCTCTGGAAGAGCAAAGGCAGCCATGAGCAACAGCAAGATCTTGCAGAGATGCATGTAAACTGGGCAATCATATTAATAGACCATTTTAAAATTGGACTTTTCTTCTCTATCATGTTTTACTTAATTTTTCATAGTTAATTCTCTCTCTCTCCCTCTCCCTCTTACACACACATGCACACACACAGCAAAAAGGGTTTGTGGTCTGTTAACCTAGTTATGTGAAGAAAACTGGGAATGGGTGGTCTTCTTGGGAAAGGAAAGTGCTGACATCCTCAAACACAAATAAGCAAAATATGTAAGTGGTGAAAATGTGGCGGGCGGGGTGCAAAAATTCTTGGAACTTTTCTACAAGGCTTCAGGAAGCTAGCTCTATATCCACAATGATGTTTCTGTCTTGTCAGCAGTTTTCTTCTATTTGTGTTGGACTTTATGACATATCTAAGAATAATAAATAATTTATAAGATACAATAATGGCCTGTTACATTTCTGGCAGATTAAAAAAATTCTTCTCCAATAACTCATTTGATAAACTCTTGAGTTCTTTTCTCTAGAATATTTCACACAACAATGCTTTGTTTTAAGGGTTGTCTATCAATGAGTTGCAAAGCATTCATTATGCATTCAAGCCTGTTTTTTTGTCAATCCCTTTCTTGCCTCTTTTATTTTTTCCATTTAAGTGGCATTTTTCTGGGAGTAATCTGGTTCTTTGGGATGTAAAATAAAATCATGCTAGAAAAAAATTAACTCTTTAGACCTACAAGGAAAAATTGCAGTCTCTCATAGCAATGATAAAACCTCTAATACTCCTCAATTTAATATATATACATTTTATCATTGCCTCCTAACCTCTACCCAGATGTTTGTGAACACACACTCTTTTAGTGAATAGACTTTATGCTGTGGAAAAGGGAAAAGACAATAGCATTTCCATATATATGTATATATATGTGTGTGTGTGTGTGTATATATATGTATTTCTAAGCAATTATAATGTCTTCTTATCCTATCAGTGACTTACTGAATATTTATATGTATTTTAGGAGCTGTTCTGGGCATTGTCCAAAATTAGTTCAGTGTGTGATTTTTCTCTCCTTGATTAACTTTTATAAGCCTTACAATTTACGTGCCTGTGGATCAGCGATGTTTCTTCATTCTTGATTATTTCCTGCCCTAGGATGTGGGTAGCTTAGCAAATTGTCCTTTGTGATTAAGGTTATGCTCAGATCATGCTGTCAGCACATCTAGTGCTGTGGAATTTGTTTCTGGATGTAGAATTCTAACTACATTGCATGATGCATATTTTCTATTCTTTCCTGGACCTCTTTGTAACCAAGGACCAAGGATTTAATTTGCAAACTGGTCAGTTATTTGGATATGGCCTTAAGATTTTCCATGTCCAAAGTAACTAATCTATTTAGACTTTATTAGAAAAGACATAGTTCAGGCAAGACATGCATGAAAAGAGAAAGGATGGACAGGGATTTCTAAGTGATGCAATTATACTTAAAAATCACAACGATAATAAGGCCATCAAAGGATAACAGATCCATACCTGGAACAACAGGGTGGAGGAAGAACAGTGGGCATGTGGCTAGCTGCCTTTTAAACAACTCCTTGGAATTATCCAGAGAACAGATTCTAATCTTAGAAACTAGCAGTTTCTTACCAGTTAAACTTACTAGTTTCATTCTGGGAATGAAATACTTCAAGCAAAGGATTCTACACTTCTCTGGGAAGACAGAGCATCCTCACTTTCCATCATGCCCGCTTTGTTGTGGACACATGTGAACCCCAATATCAGATCCTTAAGTAAGAAGTTTTTATCTATTCCTTAGTTACACAGTTAAAAGATGCTATGTATTCTAGGATGTATCATTGATTAATGACTGCTTTTTACACCCAAAAATAGCACTATTAAATGTACACATAAAATGTAAGAGGCATTCTGATTCTAGATACCTTATAATTAAAAAATGTGACTCTTAGAAACAAGGGAGGACACATCAGTTGCTAGTCTCTAGAGAATGAAGTTTTAACTTGCATGCCTCTATGTTAATGATATACACTTTCATTCTTTTATGTATGCATATACACATTCATTGAATCCCTTATATAGGTAATCCATAGTGCCAAGTGTTGGGGGTATTTAAAAAATAAATTGAACGTATCCCATTCTTTCAAAGACCTATGTTTTAAAAAATACAAAACATATTATGTTCAATTAATACATTCCAAGATGGAGATGATAACTCTACCTTAACAAGTACTGAGAAAGAAATGCTGAGAAACAAATGCTATGGCTAGGTACTTGTCTTAGGAAACTATTGCTTATAATTGTCTGGGAAAGGGAAGGGAATGGACAAGAAAGTCTTCCTAAAGAAAGTGGCATTTTTTCCTACACCTGTAATAATAAGTAGGTTTTTCTACCCAGCTTCTTCACTGTAATGATTCAAGCTTTATTTTTTTTAAGTTAATTTCATCATCAATGGTATCAATGTATATTACATGGTTTTAGCCCGCATTTTCACACAATTCATCAAGATTTTGCTCATAATTTATATTTGTGCCATCAGGCACTATGTCTTATTTTTATTATGGCGACTTACATTAGAATATCATTGAGCCAGCATTCCTTGAGCTCAGGTTTACTGAGCGCCTGGGTGTGATATTACAGTGCCGTAGGTAACTGGCATATAATGAAATCTAAGATTGGATATGCTCATCCTTGAATAGCCTTAATCTTGTTTAGGAATTTTAGTTGTGAATTATAAAGATAAGTAATGACTCAAGATGGTATGTAATAATAAGAGGTAGGTGAATTGGCAGAAATAAACACTTCACAACAGAAAGAAGAGAGAAATTCGTGTTGTCTGGGAAATGATGTTTTGCAGACTGGATCTTGTAAGAAAATAAAGATTTTTGAAAATAAAGAAGGGTCAGGCCCTCCTGAAAGAAAAGATGGTATAAGCCAAGGCACAAAGTTAAGAATTTTCAGTGTCTGGGGGTCAATAAGTTGGTCAGCTGGGTTGGAGATATGTTAAGACATAGTGAGATAATTAAATAAAGATCAATTTTTTGTATAGTCCTATGTTTTTTCTTTTAATTTTCATTCTAGTAACATGTATAACCGAAAAATTCCCCTTTTAACAACATTCACATATATAATTCAATGCTGTCAAATACATTCACAATGATGTGTACTACCATCATTAGCATCCACTTCCAAAACCTTACAATCAAGCTAAATAGAAATTCTGTACAATTCAATCATTAACTCCACATCGCTTACTCTCAACTCAAAAGCCGGTAACCTATATTCTATATTCTGACTTTAATTTTGCTTATTCCAATTATTTCATATCAATGAGATCATACATTGTGCCCTTTTGTGTCTGGCTGATTTCACTCAACATGATGTCTTCAAGGTTCATCCACGTTGTTGTATGAATCAGAACTTCATTCCTTTTTAATGCTGAATAATATTCCATTCTACGTAAATACCATATTTTGTATATCCATTCATGGGTTGATGGACACTTGGGTTGCTTCCATTTTTAGAAAGTTGTGAATAACACCACTGTGAACATTGTGCAAATATCTGTTTGAGTCCCTGCTTTCAATTGTTTTGGGTATCTACCTAGAAGTGGGATTGCTGGGACATATGGAAATTCTATAATTCACTTTCTCAGGAACTGTCAAACTGTCTTCCACAGCAGCTACACCAATTTACATTCCCACCAGCAATGAATGAGTGATCCTATTTCTACACATTCTCTCTAGCACTTGTAATATTCTATGTTTAAAAAAAAATAATAGCCATTCTAGTAGGTGGGGAATGGTATATCATTGTGGTTTTGATTTGCATTTCCCTAGTAGCTAATGATGTTGAGAATCTTTTCATGTCCTTTATAGCCATTTGTATACCCTCTTTGGATAAATGTCTATTCAAGCTTTTGCCCATTTTTTAAATGGGTTGTTTGTCTTTTTATTATTTAGTTGTAGAATTTCTTTATATATTCTATAAATCAACTGTTTTGTATTGAGCACCTTCCATTTGTCAAGAACAGTGTTCCTGGAAATATAAAAACTACTAAGCCATTAATTTTAAGGAACATCCAATTTATTGTGAAAGACTGCCAAATTAATGGATAGTATCAATATCAGAAGTAGTCGAAGAAGTAATATGGACCTACCCCATTGTCAAAAAGGATCACTGTAGTATCTTGGATTAGGGGGAGAAGTTTGCAAAGCAGTATTACTGGGAACAGAGAGGAGAAGGCCAGATGGAAGGACAGAATTAAGAAACTAATGTAAAATTTATTTGTAATATTTATTTCTTTCCTGTCCATTAGACATAAACACTAATACATGAATAAGGCATCCTGCTTTTAGAATTCTAACTAAACACTACCTTTGAGCTAAAACACAAGTTTAATGGTCTGTTTTGAGCAGATAACTATTATTTATAAACCAACCTGAGAAAAGCTTGCCATTGGAGAATACATTTTCCACAATTTTTGGCTGACATTTCTCAGTCCCTGAGCAGATCTGATTAGCTTGGTAATTTTAATTTCTGTCTTTTAAAAATGAAGGTCTATGACTCTGGATTTTTTCCTTTAATTTATACCTTCCTTACCCTTTTCAACATGCTGCTACTTCCCCAGTGATATTAAAGAGTAATTATTGGGTTTGATCAGCACCACAGGTTTCCATTTGACTTAACAGTTAGATATACACAGCTTTCAGGATCACTTGAAAATTCCTTGGTAACAGTATTTATATGCTGAGCTCTTAAAACAGTATATATAACTTCTTAACCTTGATGCTATTGTATTTTCTGTCTCGTTAGGTAATAGTACATCTAGTATTTATCAGCTGTGGTCATTAATTGACTAAATTTTAATTAGAATCTGAAGAAAGGGCCTGGAAACGGCAGTATCAGTTCTTTCTTGCACTTTCCCAGTTATATAGTCCTAGTTTACAAATACACTGACAATTATATTAATCAACTCTCTAGAGCAAACATAGCCATAGAAGGGCTAATTCATCATCCCAAAACTGCTACCTAAGTTTTAATTCCAAATATTTATTGCTCCTGATGATAAATGGGATAAAGAAAAAGGGAAATTTGGAATTTTCAGTGGTCTGTTAACTGAAGAACAAAAACGTTCTGTATTTTGAGATATATATATATCTATGTATTTCAAATGGTTTCGATGAACCAGTAATGCTTAAGCATTGTAAAATGCATACTTACCATTTTATCCCAGATTTATTTAGAAGACTACAACATAAATAGTTCCTACTTTTGCTCCTGGAATAGTTTCAGGACTCATTGCCCAAGCCTAAGAATGTAAGCAACTATATAGAAATCAGCAAAATACTTTCTGACAGCAACAGGGCAATATCTACTGGCTTAAGTAGGCTTTAAAAAATACCTTTAAATTTCAATAGTTCCACACAAGGTGAAATATCACTCTCACAAGATAAGAAACCATCTGACAGAGTCTGAGAAATGTACGCTGATAGCTACACATCATAAAGAAGGTAATATGTGCAGTAGCCTGATCGTCAATCTTTCATAGCATTGAAACTTGGGACTGTCTAATAATGTTAAAGCAAGATGCTTAAAGCTGCCCATCAGCCTCTGAAACATCACCATAATTAAGTTTCAAGGCTGTACTCCATAGATCACTGGAACAGATATTAAGGTTGAAAAGGTCTTATAGATATGAATGGCATAAGTCATCTAGATGCTCAATATGAGATGCCACCTTAAATATCATGCTTTGATTAACTCTGAAAGATATACATGTACTGGGAGGAAGCAAGGGGCCACCTTAAAGTCTACTGAAAAGTAGGCAGCATTTTTAATGGAAAGCAGATTATAGAGTGAATTCCAAAGCAGGGCAGTGGAACAAAACATAAAGACAGAGATGATGTTGCATATACATAAATACAAGGTCTGGGAAGAAAACAAGAAAAAGGTCTTGGGCCAGCTTTAGGAATGCCCTGCTATTTCTACCAGTATTTATCGAGTCTTCCTCCATTTTCTACCAGGGAAGACTTTGGACTATGACCTTAATTACTGACATGTCACCTAATTCAAAAGACTACTTCCAAATGCAGTTAATGCATCAATCTAGCTTCATGTGAAACTGATTCACCCAGTCTTAGCTGAGGGAAACAAGCTCATTGTGAAGAAAACACAGGCATTAGAAATAGAGAGTCTTTATTTGGGCTTCAGACACACTACTGTTTTTATTATTTTTATTTTTTATTTTTTATTTTGTGTGCTTCGAGCAATTTCCTACTTAAGCCTCATTTTCCATTGTGAGAAAGGCATAATGTCCAACCCATCTTGGACATTAGTGTCTTAACAGGACTTTACAAACTGCAATGTCATACAGATTAAGAATTGTTACTATTAAGAATCAATTTTTGTTCATAGAGTTCATGTTTTTTTGGAATATGTTAGCAATCTATTAAGAATATTAATGATAATAACTAACAAATTTATCTTTATAATTGATAAATATCCTTAAAGTTAATCAATATACTTGCTTATTTTCCCAATGGTTGACTTCTCTAGTTATGGCCTTGTGAGTCTCTCTGGAACCCAGGGACTCTGTATCTGAAATTTGCAGCATCACCACCAGATGGTACTGTGTTGCAGTAAATACCAAGTGCCTGTTACTCAGGTAGGGACTCCTAGAAATGTAGAGACCAATCTGAACACAGGGGGAAAAAAGAAAGAAGAAGAAGAAAATCAAGAGAAGGAAAAGAAAAGTATGATGCTAATTTGCATGCTATGCACATTAGTTTTAAAAAGCAATAAAGGTAGAATGGTATTGAAAAATCAGCCTGCAACCAACTAATAGCTAATGCCATATTTGATTGTTTTCTGTGTCCTGCCCACCTTTCCATTATTTTAAAGTTAACTCAGTGCCCAGCTTTTCAAGCATCTCTAGCTTAGTTATCCACTTTCAGGATCATTTTGAGTGATCATAATTGGAATATGTACTACATTGTTTTCTGTCTGTTTTTAAATCTTAGAGGTAAACATATTTTCCCATGTGCTCTGCCTAAATAAATTTAAGCTTTTGTCTCAACATTAAATTTTGCTGTATACATTATTTAACATTAAAAGGAAACCCAGATATTATTCCAAAAACCTTCAATAATATGATGTCAGGTCTGAATTCTTTTGAAGTGGGAGCAAATATGGACTGCCAGAGCATGGGGACCATATTTTTAAACAACAGCAGGCTCCTGAAATGCCCCAAAACTTCCACCCTCTGTCCTCTCCTCTTAGCTTCCAGATCTATTTTGTTGTTGTTCCTGGGATATGCCTTGCTTTCTTAGGAGAATCTCAGGTTTCTTCCAGTCCTCCTTTCCTGGCTATTCTCCATCATCACACCCAAACCCCAGATCTGAGCAGTGCAATATAGGATCCTACTTTGAAGAACATTTTTTACCCTGATGTGGCAGTCTAAGTGGTTGTAGCTATCAAGTTATTATAACCGTCTAAGGGGTTGAATTGTATAGTCAAGAAAGCTCAATTAAGTCTTGAAGTCACCTGGAAGTTTATTTCTTCCACATGGCCAAATCTCTCCAGTGCTTACAATGTACAAGAACCAGCTGCTTCCAGATCATTCGAGGCATGAAGGTCTCTCTTCTGGACTCTGTTATACTACCAATGCTATGCTGCTTTACATGGCTGGATATCCTTTACTATATGTATATATCTCAAGGTCTGGAATTGGTTAGGAATGTGTTTGCTGCAAGGTAACAGAAAAGTTAATTTAACTTCTCAGGGGATAAAATATGGAGTTTATATTTCTCACATAGTAAGGAGTCTCAGACATCAGGGGCAGCAGCTCTGCAATCTATGGGGAAAATCCTCTCATGATTGTAAGATGGGAGCACCAGCTGCAAGCACAGGCCAAGTCCATCTCTTTCATCAGGAAAGTCTGGGTTTTATTTCCATGAGCAATCTCTGTTCAAGTTTTATTGGCCAAAACTGGGTCATATAGTTACCCTGACCAGCAAGGGAGGCCACCATAGGAAGACGAGCTTTTATTGCCTTTATTACAAATTCAAAAAGGACAAGAGGGCTGGGGAAAGGGTTAGATTAGCTGGGCAAAAGCTTCTGCCAGATTTCCTGTAGATGAGATTGCTGATTGACCTCCAATATTTTATAAAATTTCAAATTTTAGCTGGCCCCATGAATTCCCAGAATAAGGGCAGTTCTTGTGGTCATTTGACTATTCTTGAAAAGAGATGTAAGAATAAATATATGCATACAACTTTGGGAAAAGCTGCATGATTTTCACCTTTAACTCCTGGTCTTTTGCTTCTTTTAACCTTTCTCCTTCTACTGGCTAATAGCAGATGTGGCGGGTGGAGCAACCATCTTGGGTCATAAGTTGGTTTTCCAATAGAAGGAGCTGTATTTCTAACAGTGTGGAGAACATATCAGCATTTGGTTGTTTAATTAGACTTTATAAGAGAGAAGGAAACCCCTACCTTGTTGTAGTGGGCCCAATTTTGGTCCCCAAAATGAAACCCCAGAACCTGTGAATGTGACCTTATTTGGAAAAAGTCTTTGCAGATGTAATTAAATTGAGGATCTCAAGAGATCATCCTTGATTATCTGGGTGGGTCCTAAATTCAATGGCAAGTCTTCTTATAAGAGACTCTTGGATGAGAGACACACATACGGAAGAGAAGACTAGGGCAAACAAATGAGAAGGCGATATGAAAGCAGAGCTAGAGATGGAAGTAAGGCAGTCACAGGAATGTCAGCAGCTAAAAGAAGCTGGAAGAGGCACATCAAGGCAGGAATCTGCCCTAGAGCCTCCGAGGGAGTGCATTCCTGCAGACAACTTGA
Source organism: Cabassous unicinctus (assembly GCA_029593785.1). NCBI lineage: Eukaryota > Metazoa > Chordata > Mammalia > Cingulata > Chlamyphoridae > Cabassous > Cabassous unicinctus. The sequence continues at coordinate 45,195 of JAQZBX010000688.1, read as the reverse complement.
TTTTGGACTTCTGGCCTCCATAGTTGTGAAAGAATAAATTTCTGTTGTTTGATATCACTAGGTTTGTAGTACTTTGTTACGGCAGCCCTAGGAAAGGAATAAACTTGTTTAAAGTACTACTGAGATTGCTATCACACATAAAGTAATCTAATCCTAAATAACATTTTTCTGAACTATGTTATAAACATCTTCAAATCAAAGATTACATCTTATAAATATTTATATCTCCCACAAAGAATAGAGGAGTGTGTTGTGTATGTGTGTGTGTGCTATCATTGGTGATACTACATTTACATTGTTATCAATTCATAAGTGGACTTATGGTTAGTATAGACTTCTAGTTTCAAATAAAGCTTGGAAGAATTTCAGGTAGAGATTTTATTAATCATCATTATTACTGCTTAGTAAATTTGTATTCTAAAGTAAAAGATAGGTGAAAGGAACAAAAAACCTAGAGTGATGAATTAAAGTCTTGGAAATGCTAATATTTTGGTGTCTATTGCAAGGATTAGTTTACATAGTGAATGGAATAGACATTTCACTCCCATTCACAGAAACTAAATAAAGACCCAGCAGGTTGTCTGCTTTACTTACATTTAACCTGAGTCCCAAGTTAATTGGTTTTCTTCCAATTAGCATCTAGAAGACGTCCTGCATTTTGTATCATGCTGATTTGTGGTTTATTTCACTTGAATGCTAATATACATTTTGTTTTGTTTTGTTGTAGTACTCAATCATGTTCAGATACAGAGATAATCTATTTCAGCAACCTTGACAGTGGCAGAAATGGGAATTAGAGTGATCTACTGACTTACTGATCTTTATAAAGATTATATTACCCATGAGAAACTTTGGAAGATGTGTCTGGAATTTAAAACTTATTCTGTTTATTGAAGAGCTATGTGTGCTTGGAAAAAGGATTTCATGACCCAGCACCTCAACGTTCAGATATGTAAGAGGAAAAAATCTGGACACATACATACACATATTCATACACCCATACAAACACACACACAAATACAATTTGAAAGTATTTACTATGAACCAGGGGCTTTATATAAATTACATTATCACATTCTTTCCTCTTATTGCTGAAAGGAAGGCATTATTATACCCTAGCTCCAGAGAAAAGCATCAAGACTTAATCAAATCATATGTCCAAGATCACACATGAATTAGTCAGGGTTCTCCAGGAATACAGAACTGACAGGCTATATATTTGTAAATATTATGAGATTTATTACAGGAATTGGCTCACACAACTGTGGGGATTGACAAGTCTGAATTCTGTAGGGCAGGCTGTGAGCTGGGAGCTCTGATAAAAGTTTTGATGCATTTCCCAGGAGAAGCTGCCTGTCTGAAGTAGAGAGAGAAATTCTTCTCTCTGACTGCTGAAATCACCAGTTCTCCCTTTAAGACCTCCAACTGGTTGTATGAAATTTCTCTCATGGCTGAAGGCAATCTCCTTTATTGATTGTAGATGTAATCAGCCATAGATGCGATCAATCGATGAATGATTTATATTCATGAAATACTCTCACAGTAACAATCAGGCCAGTGCTTGTTTGACCAAATAACTGGACAACATAACCTGGCCAACTTGACACATGAACTTAACCATCATGACTCACTAACTAATAAGTGACAGAACTAAGATTCAATCCCATGTCCAACTGACTCCAGTGTATGACATTAAAATTTTATTCTGAAAATTTTCTTTTGAAAAACTTCTTTCTTGTTCCACCATTTTGTACAAAGGTGAACTATGATAGACTGGATATTGCCAGACCATTCCTGACATTTCTTCCCTGAATTTTTTCTGTGTAACTAGCCCTATTTTATGGCTTATCAATTTAATTCCTTCTGCAAGTTCCAGGGATTTATCCTGTCACCTTTCATCCCTTATAAAGGAATGTAGAATATAAAATTCGATGAATGTTACCTAATGTTTGTGATTATTAGACATGGAAAACTCTTGGCGTGAGTTTTTATTTTCTAATATATTTGATTTTTAGATTGCCTGGGCATTTGAAATCTATCAAAGGCATATTGTTGATTTAACAACCTCCCTTCATAGATTAGCTTTAAAAATAACAGGATGAAACATGGAGCCCATTATTTTCTGAAAGCAGATAATTCTTGAAGTGCTATACATTTTATTTCAATGAAAAATGGCTAGTTTATTCCATCCCACCCATGAAACCCCAAACTGCCCACCTCTAGAAGATAATTGGATAGGAATTTCCATGAAATTAGACTCCTCTCTCCTAGGCATGGAAAAGAAGCCACGCTGACAAGATATTATATTAAGCATTGATAATATCCTCTTCCCTTAGGAATATCTCTGTAGGGCATTTCAGAAAGTGTACACCATCAACTGCCAGATTTTTGGATTGTGTCTATTTCTCTTTTGACTGTGTTTGATATAACACATAAGATACTATGGGAAGTCTATATGAATGGTCAAATGATTCAAGAGTTCAGCTGTGAGGCTAATTATTGACATACACTGTATGTCAATTTAGAAATAAGATTTATAAATTTGAATCAATTTAAATTTGTCAATAATTTCCTATGCCAGTCTAGATAACTTACAGTTCCTTAAGAAAGTATGTTGGAAGAGCACTCAGACTCTTTAAATAAATAAAACATTGAAAGAGTTAAACCTATTAAAGTAGAATGGAAACTGAAAACATATAGGAAAAGTTTGCTTAATGTCAGGCCATTCCTACACAGCTCAAGATGGTTGATTGGAAGGAGGAATAGCTGTCTGGATAACAAGGCAATCTCTTTGCCCTCATGCCAAGCCAATCACATGGAGGACTCTTCAGGGGGTGCATTCATTCCTTAAAGCATTAAGAACTCATTTAATACCCTAAAATGGCCTCATTATTTCCAAAAAGCAATGCTCCAGCCCACCTAAAAAGTCTTTCATACAGAATCCCACAGTTTAAACTAATTAAACTCTGCATTATTTAGTTTAATGCACATCATTAAAGTCATTTTTCTTCCTTGGGAGTATGGGGAATTCAAATAATAATAATGCTTTGCATTTGTAAAGAACTTAAGTTATAAAGCTTTTTTCCATTTATTAGGCAGCTTGATCCTTAAAACAAATATGTGAAGTTGCCTGTATACACCACTGCAAACTGTGAGAACAAAGGCTAAAGCTGTCTAAATCTAGTACAGGGCCAGGAATAATACTGCAGCTGATATCCAAAACTGATGGTTTGCTAGGCCCTAAGCAACTCATTTAATCCTCAAAACTGTCCTTGGAGGCAGGTACGCTTGTTTTCTCCATTTTACAGATGAGGGAGTAAGGCAGAGAGGGGCTGAGGAACTTGCCTGATGTCATGCAATGAGAAGGGGTGATGCTCCAGGACCTTGGCTCCTGGCCACTATCTCCACCAATGTAGGAACTTAGATAGGATGGATCACAGAGCTTTGTTGCATGAGTAAAGAAATGCAGGAATATGGTGAGCAGGCTCAATAATGTTGCATCCAGTTTACTTGAGACTCAGAGAGATTGTCATTTTCTTAGTCACACAGCTGGAATTTACACAGCTGGACTAGAACCAGGTTGTCTGATGCTAGTGCAGTACTCTTTCCACTTCTTCATTTCTACTTCTTTCTGAGGAAGTCTCTACTTCTCTCTATGGGTTGTCCATGTACAAGCCACCTGTTTTCATTGTTGTTGTTGCTAGACATTTTAACTTGGGAATTCCCTTAAACTCATTATGGTCCAGGCTCAGTACACTGGGTTGTAATCTTATGTAGCTAATGCTGATAGCCTCAGATAACAGAGTGGCTCACAGAGTCACAAGAACATTAGAATAGATCCAATACTGGAACCTCAAAGCCTCTCTTATTTGATGCCATCTAGATCTATAATTCAACTTGATGTTGCTGGGAACCAGAAATAATGATCACTTTCAGAAAAAAAATTAAAATAAAAAAAATTGTTTAGCAAACTGTTTATCTCTCAATTCAAAGGAGCGTTTTAAGTTTTCAAATAAATACAGCCATTGAAAGCAACAATCACATAAGATCCCTCACAGGGATTTAGAAGATAAGCTTCTAGGACAAGCAGAGCTTGGTTATTGGGTGGGGTGGGGGAGCTCTTTCTCTACATATATATTCTTATGGTAACACAAAGTAACACAGTAGAGTTATTTATGCTACTTCTTCTTAATGCATAGAGACCTCAACTCAAAAAGGTGAAGGTGCATGATAACTCTATTTGAGGGAAGGTGTGAAAGAACAAATTTTCTCCAGTCAACCAAGAAGCAGACCAGCGTCCTGGAATTTAATAACGAGGGAGGGTCATGGTGCCTCCGCACACGTAAGTTTCTATTGATAAAGATACACTGCACAAAAGAGAGCTGTCTCTGTTGATAAACTTAGTGATTCTGCCATTTGTATTGAGTCTGGCTCAATTGTGGAATTATGGTTCATAGGTAGCAAGTTTCAATGTTCAAAGGACAGACTAGCTTCAATATTTTCTGTTCTTTCCTCTGCAGCAAATTGTGCACAGAGATCAATTCTGCCTGGCTCCAACATTCCAATGATCTAAGGGAAGCAAAAACAAAAGTCATTTTCTCATGTTACCAGCTGATATTGGCAGAAAATCATTGGGATATGGCCTGGGGACAGTTTCTGTTATGGGGAGGATATCCCAGAACAAGAGGGACTCAGTAAAAGAGACGGGTGACTCCTGGGCAGGAAGGACCTTCTTGTTCCCTCTCACTCTTTGCCATCCCAGCATCTGATGTCAGCCCCCTGCTCCTCAGAGGTTATCTCAGGATAGGAGGGTCATGTGACAAAGGTGAACAGGGAGGTGGCCAGAAGCAAGGAAATCCGTGGGATTTTCTGCTGCACTCCAGTAGACATGTCCCCACACACAGCTAAAAGTCAAAAGTGGTGAATAGTCCCTGTGTCCTTGCTTATATTTAAGGTCACCTACTCCAATCTGTACTGAGTTCCATTTCTCCTCACCTCCTCAAAGATTCTGCTCCTTCCTGCATTTATCACTGATTTCTATCACTTCTCACTCTCTCTTTCTCTCTCTCATCTCTTCTAGATTAATCCTATCAGCATAAAAACAAGCTATATTTTCTCCAATCTAAACAACACAACAAAATAATCCTTTCTTGGTCCCATGTCTCCCTCTAGCTCTTGCCCTTTTATTTGTACCCCATTCATAGGAAATTTTTCAAAAGAATATTTTATACTCACTATCTCCTCTTCCTCACCTCCCCTTATCTGCTTAACCCAATATAGAGTTTGTCAACAACACTCCACTGAATGAACCTCTGTTAAATTCTAGAATGGCTTCCATGTTGCTAAACCCAATGATCACTAATCAGCTTATTTTACTCAATCTGTACCACATAATGTATCATTGGCTTATTGTATCAACATTGACATATTTTCTTCCCTTGGCTTTTGGAAGACCACACTCTCCCAGTTTTTCTCCTCCCTTACTGACTTCTACGTCTTCTTCACTGGTTCCTCCTCTTTTTCCTTCTAAATGCTCGAGGATTCAAATGTTGGTCCATTGGTGTCCATCCCTTTCTCTCCTTGTCTGTGTCCCTGTGTATATAGTCATTCAGCATCCATACACAGACCCTGGGTTGGTATTGATGCTTTCTGTGCAATGAGATGCAAAAGAAAAGGGAGATATAGCCAGCCAGTTTGTCACATTGGGTAATTCCAAGTCACAGGCCATCCATGGCAGGGCACCATAGGATCCAGGCACTTCTGGTTAATGCATCATGGTTTCACAACATATATGTAAAATAAACAATCCAGCACTGTGGAAAAAAGTAAAAAGAAGTCTAATTATTACTCTTTGGTTCTGATTTACTGAGAGCAAGGCTGTCCACCCACACATTGTTTAATGGACGCCAAGTGTTTTGCAAACTTCAGAGTAGCTTTTTTGAAACATGCACTTTGATACATTTTCCTTCAGACCTTTTATGTGACAGAACTCACATATTCTTGGAAATTCTGTGTTTTCACAATGAACATATACACAGTACTGCAAGGACATAAAAGAAATACCCAGTCCTACTCTTATTTATTTAGATAAGGGTGAATTCATCATGCACTTTCACATCAATTTTTATAAGCCTCAAGCAATATATTTATACTTAAATTAGAGTTATCAGAGGAAAAGTATCTAAGAAGTCCTATTATAAAGAATACCCAGAAAATGGGCTAATTTTAATTTTATTCATAATTTTCTTAACTATGTATTCTACCTTCTTCAAAGATGTTAACTTGTCACAAAGCAGATTCATTTGTATTTCATTATCCTTTACCTACCTTCCGATTCTGACACAAATTAGCTCTAAAGTAGTCAAAAGGCTAGAAGTCATGATGAGGAGGATCAAATGATCTCAGAGCTGGGTTAAGAATGCACTGTGAGCTGAGACCAACTTAGGGAAAGAGGAGATGCTCTGCATGTGGCATGCTCCCTCTGGTGGGATAGGATGGTACCGGGGGAGGGATGGTCAACACGGAACAAAGCCAGTGTTGCCTGAGCTCTGTGGTCTGGAGGGAAGGACACGGGATGAAATGGAGCATGACCTTTCTTGATGAGACTTCAAAATAGCAAAGATAAACTGTTTAGAAACCCCAAGACAGGAGACCCTGGAGTGGTGGTAGGGCATGGACTATTGAGGCAGGCTGCTCGGTCTTGAACACCAGCCTCCCTACTAATCAACTGTGTGACCTTGGGCAAGTTACCTAACCTTGCTGAACCTCACTTTCCTCATTGTAGAATGAGGATAATAATAGTACCTACTTCACAGAGCAGTTATGAGGATTAATAAGTTAAAACAGGGCTCTTAACAATTGGTATTATTAAAATTTTTGGCCAGATAATTGCTGAGGGTGGGGATGGGACTGTCCTGTGCGTTATATAACATGTAGCAGCATCCCTGGCTTCTACCCACTGGATGCCAGTACCAACACCCACTACCACCCCATAATTGTGACAACTATATCTCCAGATATTACCCTAGAATCACTGAGTTAATATTTTTAAAGGACTTAGAGCATGTTTGGCATACAATCAATATTACGTAAGTATTTGTTATATGAAACTTATAATAATAAACTGATAATGATTTTTCAAAAGCAAATGATAGAGATAAGGCACAAAAATGGGGTAAACATAAGCAATAGATAGAAGAAAATAAGTTATTTGTCTTCCTCTGTCCATGCGTTCCATCTTTAACAAATCATGACACGATTTATTCAAAAGTAATATCCTAGGGATTAAAGTCTGAGACACAAGACTGCTGCTAACATTGACACTTGGGCAAGTTACTTGATATCCTTGTGTCTCATCCATAGACCTTGATTCCTGTATACTGTACCTCCTCTTCTCCCAACAGCTGTTCACTTGCATCATTCACCTTCCCTTGGTGGCTCTCCCATTTCCTCCCACACAACTAGCTCTATAGAATTCCACTTTTTGAGTAGGTTCCCTTTCCTCTTGTGCAGAGACACTTCGTTCCACCCTCTGGATATAAATTTAGCCTCCCAAACTAATACCTCAGGGCAAAAATATAACCAAATTGGCAGAAGTGGGCCCAAGGTGACCATGGTCAACTGAGAAGGCACGCATGTCAAAAGACACCACTGCTGAGCTCCAGAAGTGGGGTAGCATTGGAAATATGGACCCTGCATTGACAAAGCCAGGTTTTCTCTCTAGAACCCGGTGAAGTTGTGGGACATAACCAAATAGTATGTCTAGTGACTAGCTGTGATTTTCTAGCACCTTTTTTCATTAAATTTTCAGGAGATTGTAGACTTGATAAAAGCATCTTTTTGAAACTTTGAAACAGTTGTGTGGGAGATGCCATGTAAATATGCAAAGAGAATTCTAGTACTGCTTTCCATAAACCCAGTAGTCCTACATGGCTGAGAAAATAACTTATGAGTAATTGACATTTGATTAACATTTGAAACCTATGACTCAGTGGTACTAATTTATTGACATGACTTGATACAAATCATTTTTTAACTAATATTTTAACCTTGGACACTGGAGAAGGATTTTTTATTTGAAATCTGCATTAATTCACACTTTAAAAGTTCAAATAACAAAGGCATAGCTTGCAAAGTACTGTTTCACTAACAAGAAATCCATTCATTTTGAATAATTTGATAGTAACTAATTGCGCAGAACTGATTGTTAAATAAAGCCAAAATAAGCATTTCAATTATGTTACGGCTGATTACGCCTTGTCATCCACTGAAGAGCTCACTGTCAATAACTCTGACCAAGCATTCTTTGCATGCCACCAAGAAATTTCATAACTTTGCAATTATCATATCCCATGCATCTCAATCACAAAGGGAGAATATGACCATCTCCACTATGTTTATAGCATTTATTGAGTATATACTAGGTGACAAACATTGTACTAAGCACTTCATGTACATATCACATTTAAATCTCACAACTACCTGTGAGACAGGTATTATAATTTTATAGATGAGAGAACTTAGGCTCAAAAAGGTTAATTATCTTGTTCCATACTACACAGCTAGTAAGATGTGCGAATTGTTTTTAGGGCCAAAATGTCCTTGCTACTTAGGGCCAAAATGTCCTTGCTACTTTAAACTAATATCCTCCTTATAATTAGAAAAAAATACAAACATGTTATCCAAAAAGGAAAAGATGATATGCCACATGTATATATTTATGTGTATGTATGTGTGTGCATAAATATATGGGTGTGCATAAATATATGGGTGTGTGTATATATATATATATATATATATATATATAAATTCATTTGTAGGTTACATAGAAGCAAACATGTGTGACAATTACACAGAAAAGCCTAAGTTACTACCATCATAGAAGATGGAGGGATATTTAACATGGTAACAGGACTTAGCAACATCAAGTCTCAGGAGATTGAGAAGTAAACAAAATAGAAAAACATCCTGCTTTATTGAACGTTATCTTTTAACAAAAGAGAAAAACAGAGTCATAAAGATCAGAGAAGAGAATCCAGTCTTACAGAAGCCAGAGTCAATTTCTTTAGCCTAATTTACCTAAGAATCCATGCCATCTATTTAAGGAGGAGTTGGATTGGATGTTAACTTTAGAAACAGTCTTCATTTACAATTAAACCTAAGTAAACTACCCCCAAGTAAAGCTACCTCTCCACGGTTTGACTAAGATTTAGTGAAGATTCATTCTTTGTTTTTACATATTTTTACATAGGTATTTAAACCAGGGCATCAGGGGATACAATTGAAAATTGCTCTCAGGACTCTGGTACCAAGAATGAACACACTAGATTAGAAGCACTCCTTACATCATAGCAGCTTAGTAAGAATCAGTTTCTTCGAGAGGTGAAAGGCAAAAGAAAAGGTATATGTAAAAATAGATATAAATGTAACTAAAGGGAATAAAGGGAAAATATATAGACATACAAACCACACACACACAAATGCACGTAATCTGTATTTTTAATCAATGGTAGTCTATGTTATCTCTTCTTGCCCTAAGTTAATTACCAGTTATTTCTTTACTTTAATAAATAGCACTTGAATTGCTAAAACTCAATTATGCTATTCTGGGCAAATAATAGTTCCCAATTTGTACAGAGACAACAAAAATATGAGAGCTCTCAAAGTCTATGAATTCTGAAAATTTATGGCTCTCTGTGAGCTTTGTTCTGGATCCTGAACTTTATGGACTTCTTGACCTCCCTCTGGCGATATAATATTTCTCATGGAGCAGAGCCCATTGGCACAAGATAGATGACATAGTAACTTCTATCCATCTCAATACTATGGTAGCTCTCAAACCCAATTATGAGCACCTAAATGTCAGCTCTGTTAAACATTTCGCTTCTGATCATTGTAATCACTGTTAATAAGTCCATTTGGTATGAGAAAAAGAAGAGAAAATGACTTGTCAGGTCCTGATGCGCTTTGGGAGAAAAGCCATGTAAAGCTATGTAAATAACATTAGTTTAGGTTGACTAATTAAGATACTTTACTTTGTGTAATTGATTTAAAATATACCCTCTTAAGGAATGACCTTGCTTTACTGGGTCCAATGGGCTTTTGAAATAGCTGTGAAGGCAGCTTGAATTGATGAATTAATACATTATTAATGACTGTGTGTAAGTATATTTGGTTTTAAAATTTGAATCCTTGACTCAAAGGAATGGTATATCAATAAAAAGTATTCTATTGTTGCCTTTGATTCAAGTACAACCCAAAGTATAATTTTATTAGAGATTCCACCTACTGCCTTGTCAAATAACTTAAAGTTCTTAACTACATTTAGTAAACAATCTGAAGTCAAAAGACAACTAAAATTTCTAATTCTTAGCCTGAAGCTCATCAAAGGCAAAACTAGATAGAACTGTTTGATTGATGGCCTGGGTCCTAGTGGAAGGGAAAGAATGTTTTAAAAAAGTAGGGGAGACTAATGCAGCTAGATAACATGAGATCATAGAGAGACATATAATGCCAACTCCACCACAAAACGTGTAATATTTCAATGCTATTGAAAACAAATATATTGTCAACAAATAAACTAAAATTGTCAGGTATAAATAAATTAATCCATTTGTATTACAATTTGTTAATTTTTATCTGTGTCCCCCTATTCGATGGTGGAGAGTGACAATGTCTTCATCTTTATATCTTGGGTGTTTAATCATATATATAATTGCTCAATATGTGTTAGTTTAATGAATGAGTAAACTGAACCATATGTCTTCCATCGTTTCCTAGGATGGTATGAAAATGTTGGAGTATTTCCTAAGCTATAGACCAACCATCAGCCTCACAACCCATTTCAAAGACAGCCTCCTCCCTGGGTTCCAACCCTCAGAATTCAATATACCAGAAATGGGTTGGCTTTTACAATGGGGATTTATTAACTTATAAGCTTACAGTTCCGAGGCCATGAAAATGTCCAAATTAAGGCTTCATTAGGTGATGCTTTTCTTCCTGAAGACCAGCTGTCAGCCATCCTGAACTCCTCTGCCATATGGCAAGGCACATGGCGGCATCTGCTGGCCTCCCTTCTCTTCTGTGTATCATTGCTTCAGCTTCTGGCTTCCTCTCTGTCTCTTTCTTCATATTTGTCTTGTTTATAAGGAACTCCAGTAAGAGCACCTACCTAGTTCAGGCCTTACTGAAGAATCTAATCAAAAGACCCTTAACAGAAGTAACCTAATCAAAAGATCCTATCTACAATTGATTCACACCCACAGGAATGGATTAGCTCTAAGGACATGAATTTTGTGGAGTCCATAAGAGCCTCAAACTACCACAGAGGCAAATGATATTTCTGTTCCCTAATGGATTGAAAGGGGAATTAAAAGCATTGTACCTGAAGCAAATGGAAAAATCAAATTATGCTAATTTTTTACCATTTATATCACTGAAATGTGGAAACAGAATCAGAATCTTTACACAAATACTAAACCTGGAGAAACTTAACATGCAAAAATAGAGTTGAGGTTCATTAAAAATTTCTTCCATGCTCACCAATTTATTTTCATTAAGCCCACTGTTCGATTTCACTTAGGAAAAGAGATGCAAAAATTAACTCAGCAGGTAGAATGTGGAGCCAACAAAACATCCAGCTTTTAAATAAAAGGTCTATAGAGAGGCAATGTTTTCAACCTTCTGGAAATTAAGTGGCCTACACCTTTCAAATACATATCTCACATTTGGCTTCTTTAGCACCACTAATATACATCTGTTGGAAGGATAAACAAATATCCCAATGAGTGAGTCCTGCAGAACGTTAAATAACAAGATGGCTACTATCCAAAAAAAAGACCTTGTAACATGGTCAACTCAGGAAAGAAGTGATGTGGGATGCAGCCCACTTGAGCCCCTGGCTGAACATGTGTGGTGGGTAAGTGGCATCAGGATTCCCAAACACCTACTCTGTGAACTCATGAGTAGGAGGGCCTTGGGCAGGGGGCATGGAGGGTGCCCAGGAAAGGTAGCAGAAATGCAATGCAAAGATGAAAGAGAAGGTGCTAAGGGGAACAACAGAAACTGAGCAAACAAGGGAAGAAGATTGGAACTAGCCTTTATTGATTGCCTATTTGCCTATTATGAACCTGAGACTATACCAGTCACTTAACGTGCTACCCCAAAAGCCACCATTAAGAGAGGGCTCTCTATATCCCAGGTACTAAGTTAATAGCTTTACATGCCTCATCTCACTGAATCCTCCCAACAACTCTATTATAATCTTATTTTGTACATGAGGAAACATAGTTTAGAGAGTAAAAGTACATAAAAGTAACTTGTCCAAGACCACATAGGAAGTAAAGATGAAGGATGAACTCAGGTCTCCCTGACTCCAAAATCCACGATGTTCACTTGATGTCTTCCTATATGGCCAAAAGGCAGAGTCCATCTTGAAAATAGTGGAACAACTTATTATCAACTCTTCAAAACAAACCATTTTCTATAAGCTAGTATTGTCTATGTTGATGCAACTTCCTAAAACAAGTGTCAGTGACATGTGTCTGTGTGCCTGCCTTATCTAGCGTGTGAATTCTGACCCTCCTATGCAATCCCAACCCTGACTTGCTTTCTGATGTTCCTCAACTGTGAGTCAACTCTGGAATACTGGCCTTGGATTTATCCTGAGTTAGCACATTCTCTCTCACTCACCCCAATTGTTGCCCACAGCATATATTTGTGAGTTGTCCGGTCAGGTTTAGGGGTACAATTTGTGAATGTAAAATAGATTTGTTTTTTTCTCTGAGTCAATTTTCCTGGTCTCTATGGGAAAAAAGTCCATGCTTTTGGCCTGATTATTACCACACTAACTGAGCTCACTGACGAAGATAAATATGGTCTGCCTGACATGTGCTTTAGGAATAAATGAATATGCAGAGCTATAGACTCTGTTTTCAGTTATTGGCATTCATTAAGGCAGTCAGAGTTTGGAATAACCCCCATCACCAGATAGCTCCACTCCTCCCTCCACCACCAAATCATTCTTATTTGTTTTGGGTCTGTTCCTTATGATTTATTTTCTGTGGATTTAAGATTCTAAAGATGCTTTGGCTTTGGTTAAGTTAAGGTTAAAATTAGTTTGCATTTCCTGCCCACACAGCAACTGATGGCAGGGAATTCATTCTGGGAGCGAGCTGCACAGTGGGAGAAGCTGGCTCAGAAAGTGCCAGAGGTAATCTGAGAAGTGGAAAATGTCCATGGTGATAATTAAAAGGCCACTGTATATCACTGTGCTCATAAAAAAATCCACTTCCTCTCAAACACAGGACAGGAAGGACTAGAAGACAGAGTTCACAACTCTAGAAAAAAAGAGGAGAGAAGAGAATGTAAAGTAAAAATGCTGATGCTGTAATAGCAGTAGGGAGAAGACTCTCAGTAAGAAAAATGGCATGAGGTCAATATTCTTAGGAACAAAGACCTCACGATTGTTATGGATTTTCCATAAATGACACTTTTTCTATAGTCTAGCTTTTTCATCTGGAGTTATAAAAACAATGCCATTTTTCTCCCTGCATTCTGAGATTTATACTCAATTCTTTTTACTTATGAGAATTTGTAGCCTAGGAAAAGTCAGAATACTTCTAATTAACTTTCTTTGTTCGTCATTCAAGGGACTCTGCTGCCAAGGCCTTCATTTTGACTTAATAATGAACCCATTGAAGTTACAGGAATAATGCAAAGAATTAAAAATGTAAAGAATGCCACTGAAAGTCATTTGCTTCCATTGGAATGTTTTTGTATATGGCCTCGATAATCACTACGTTTCTGTCTAGGTAACTTCATAATACTTTTTTCTTTTTAAAAGAAATGTGCTTCTTTTTGTTAAGAAATGGGCTCCATGAAAGCTAAATTTAATGTATTTTTTAAGCTCAGAATGCTCAAATGCTCTAACAAAATTATGAAAAAAGAAAGTCATCAGAATTTTCAGAACAGCTCAGTGTGTGAAGCTACAAGTGGCCCAATCACTACAAAATAAATATATTTTAATAGTAAGTTCTCATTTAATATAAAATGCTGGTGTATTTACACAGTTCAGCAGTTTAGAGACCACAAGATGTGGTTCTGTGACTGTTGTTTTGCTAATCATAGAACAACTGGAAACAAATAAGCATTCAGCAGAGGTTCTTTATGTCAGCAAATTTACGTGGAACTAATCCCAAAGAAATGTATCATAGGCCACTATCACAGAAACTAAAAAGGCTTTAAAATGTTAAACACAACATTTTCCTCTTTAGTACCCTAAGCCCCTCTTAGTTAATAATAGTCTAACCAGCTAGTAAAGGTGTCCCCACACAATACTTTACTTTTGTTATGCTGATGGGTTCAGAGAGAGCTGGTCTCTGCATAGTCAGTGGCCAGCAGTAACATTTGTTCCTTTGTGACTTCAGATCTTTTTAAAAGGGATAATCATAAAATAGCTTGCCAGGAGCTCTAGGACAAGAGGTGGTGCAATCCCCCTTTCAGCTTCCATCGCTGTGCACAGGTGACTGGATGAAATACCTGGCTATCTGTTGGAAATATGTCCTGGATGGTTTCTACCCACAACAAGAGTGAGTACAGCAAGTAGGTGGAGAAAGAGACAATTAAATTGGTCCAAAATGTAGCCCATCATGAGCAAGGATCCAGGGCCACGTAGTCAGGTTACAGGTGTTGGTAGTTATGACCATGGAGGGGTAGAAGAGGAGTGATTTTCACTACACTTATCTTCCAGTAGCTCAGTAACGGTTCCTGGCCTTCTATCCCAGTGGCACGACATAGCCAGAAATATCAGCAGGTGAGAGCATAATGTCAACTTGATAAACAATGGAATAAAGAAAATTGAGGATTCCAGACCTTTGATAAGAAAGTGTTGCCTACATATTCTTTCTCTGAAGCATCTTTTTCAACACTTATTTTAACATCTGTGTTTTTTAATCTGTTTATAATCACAGCAATATTCTTTTCATATCTAAAGATTTCATATCTAATTTGCTTTTCCTATCAAAAGATTTTTACTAAATGAAAGTTTGCCAATGTATTAGATGTATTGATATACTATCAACAAAAATTTTCCCCATCTGGCCAAGAATTTAAATTGCCAGGCACCTTTTCAATTGGAACATTGGTAAAGATGGGTGTATGAGTATGTACCTACAGAAAATGAAAAATAATACAGTATATTATCTGATTCATTATTTCCTTGAATTCATACTTACCATTGAAAATTTTGGCTTTTAAATTAGTGTTAAATTAGTTGAACTGATCAACTGATCACATACTTTTAAAATCATAGCGTTAGACACTGAAAAACTAATCTAAAAATTCTTTTTCGAAAAGAAAACCCACTTTCTCCCCACCCCCTCTTTGTAGGTAATAGAAAATGAAGCAAAGTGTTAATAACAATCTAATGCTCAATAGTGGCAAAGAGAGGCAACATATCATTATACATCTGCACGAGTATTATCATTCAGGAAGTCTTCCATAACGAAGCATATATCCATTTATCTGCTCATTCTATTCATGGACAAGAAGGCTTATGCATTCTTAAGTACTTGAAATTTGCTGTCAAAGATCTTTTTAGATTAAGCAAATAATTTGATGTGCTTTGAAATGCAAGTGAAGAAAGTGGAAATTTGATACTTGTCTCAGATGGAAGTAGGAATTTATGCCTGTAAATTGAAAAGTAAAATGAAATAAATTCATTGACTTATATTCTACAAGATACACTATTGATTAATCAATTCTTAAATTGGTTTTACTCCTTTACAGCACACTCTTCAGTTTCACTCATATCTTATTGATTGTTCCTTCTCTGTTTCCTCCAAGGAATTTGGATTTTATGCTGAGCCTTAAGGAGAACTCCATAAAAGACTGGCATGACCGTGATGTGGAAGAGGGTGAAATCAGAACTCAGGTGAGAAATAATGAGGGCCTAAACTTAGGGAGCTGTAGGCAAGACAGCACAAACTGACAGATTCTACAAACACTTTTTTTTAAAGCGTAGCTGACTTCCATTTCTGGTAGTAGGGCAGACAGAATAGCCTGTGTTATAATTTAGTTAAGCTGGATTTTAAATTTGGATCTGGGTGGAAGGCAGAGTATACAATGGGAACCGAGTCAATAATGCTTGAGAAAAGATAGTTGTGGAGAGAGAGGGAAGCCCTAAGGAGTAGATGGGAAGTGTTATTGATCAGCTGGAGTAGCTCAATCAGCAGGTGAGGAGCATACAGGCAGAGCAAGGAGGATCTGTGGGTTTGTGCCTTCATCGTGGTGTTGATGTGGGGCAGGGTGCTAATTGGTTAATTTAAATTAAACAAATACAAAATGAGAAAGGAACTGTGTGCCTGAGGACAGGGAGGTGGTTAGCTTATCATTTGGGACCAGCTATGGGTTTTGGATGGGGCTTGTGAGTGATGGGGGAGGAGGGGCGGGTGGAAGATGCGGGTTTGGACTCCAGGTGAGTTTATGCCCCAGGGCTGGAAAGCTGCTTATTAACTAGGCTAAAAGTCAATGTTTAGGCAAGTGGCTTAGCCAAAGGAAGATGGATGCTGAGACAACAAACAAAAATTTTTGATAGTTATAACACCCTAAATGACATACTGAAGAACAGTTAATAATCTGGGCAAAATTAAGAAATAAAAAAGATGAAATTTTAGAGCACAATTGAGCTGGCCAAAAAGGTAGGAATCAGCAGAGGCTAAAAAAATGAGGTAATAGCTAGAATCCTAGGAGGATAGTCAGTGTCTAAGCCACTCTGATGATATATCAGATGGCAGTGACCTTGAATTTTAGTTTCAAAAGCTAGGCAGTGTGTTAGAGACTTAACATAATGCCTAGAAGCAGACAAAAATATGGAGTCTATATTCTCTTACATAAAGCTGGGGCTCCAAAGGGCTACATTCTCAATGTCAAGGTGCACTGCAGGAGGGGCCAGTGAGGGACCTTGTTTATCTTGATCCATTGCCAAAGGAATATGAAAAATTTTCCCTTGAGAAATCATGAACACAGAGGCTATAGCAAAAATTCACACCATCTCTTTTAAACTTGCCTTAGATTGCTGGTGCTCACAGGAAAAGCAGAAACAAACTCCATTCTTCCTTTGAGGATGCAATCTCAGATCAGACCTCAAAGAATTCTCACATAAAAACTTCTAAGGAACACGAGTTCAGAGTTAAGAGTTATAAAACACATAAAGAAACATGACTTAATGTATGAGGGTCAGCAGAAACAACAGGAGGTAGCATCAAACCCACAATAATATTTAAAAATTAATACATAGAGAAAATATTAAGTATTATTAACAGATCTTAATAAATAAAAAAAAGATTAAATATATGAACAAAGTAAAAGAGCATATAAAATTTACAAAAGGAATTTGAAAAACAATAATCAGAAAGAACCTCAATGTATAAAAACAATAATTGCATTTTTTCTAATTTTTAATTTTAATTTTTAATTTTTTTATTTTTTTATTTTTAAAGAAGCTTTAGATTACATAAATGTTACATAAAAAAATAGAGAGGATTCCTATATCCCAACCGCCTCCCCTTCCCACACTTTTTCCATATTAATAACATCTTTCATTAGTGTGGTACACTTGTTACAAATGATGAACACATATTGAAGCATTGCTGCTAACCACGGACTATAGTTTACATTGCTTACACTCTGCCCTGCACAATTTTGTAGGTTATGACAAAATATATAATGGCCCATATCCATCATTAAAATGGCATGCAGGACAATTCCAGTGTCCCCAAAATGCCCCCATGTTACATCTATTCTTCCTTCTCCCTCCCCTCAGAACCTCTGTTGGCTACTGCCTTTATATCAATGAAAAAGTACTTCCATTGCTAGAATAATAATAGGTCTATAATAGAATAATAATAAGTCTACTTTAGTCCATTATTCTTTCCCCAGTCTTCAGGATTCTGGGATGGCAATGCCCACTCTGTTTCTAATTGAGAGGGTGCTTAGATACCACGGGATAGATGGATGGAACTATCTTGCTTGCAGTTGCAAACATTCTCTGTTCCTTGAGATGGGTGTTGTCCATCATCATTTCCTTGTTAGTTGTCTTGGGTAAGTCCAATGAACTGGAAAGTAGGTGTTGTACCATTGCTGAGATTCAGGGCTTAACTGGCACAAGACCAGAGCAAAGATTTAAATCTCTGCAACATATATTTAACAAATATAATGCTAATTATAGGTCCAAATAAAAAGGGCAGAAGGGCCATGTGTAGGGAATCTGTAAATGACTCTAACTCTGTTATACTGGGGAGCATAAATTCCAAAGTAAGGCCCACTGAAATGTTGCTGAATTCCTGAGCTTGTCCTCCCTGCTTACAATGTCTAGATGTCTCTAGAGCCCTAGGGAGCCCCACTGTTTGAGTCATTGTTTAGTGTGGCAGTCAATGAGATCCTGCTGAGATGTGCATAAGTGTAACCTCTGGAATGATCTCCCAACTCCCTTTGAAATCTCTTAGCCATAAAAACTCATTTGCATTTAATATTTCCCCCTTTTGGTCTAGGTCTTTCTCCAAAGGCACTGTGGGCTGGAGCTTGGTATTAATCCCTCAGTGCCAGGGAGACTCAGCCCTGGGAGTCATGTCCCATGCTGGGGGGAAGATAGTGTGTTTATATGCTGAGTTTGTCTTAGAGAGAGGCCACATTTGAGCAACAAGGAGGCTTTCAGGAGGTAACTCTTAGGCAGTATATAATACTAGGCTAAGTTTCAATTTCACAAGAAAAGGTTCATAAGTACAATCATCAATATCAAGGGGCTGACTTTGATATTAATGTACTCAGGGGATTCTTGCCATTCTATTAGTGAATGTAGCAGGACCCTCCAGGATGGGAATTCAATATTCTTTTGGTTATTGTGTGGGTCTCCATTCACCAAGACAATGCCCCATGAACACGTGAACATATTCATATGCCTTAGAGGCAGGCCACAGGTGCACCCCTCCCCACACTTTCCCCCATCACTGACACCATGCACAAGTGATCCACTTCTGCCACAGTTGTGACCCTGCTGTGATTGAAAACCTTTCCAAAAATGAAGCCAAAACAATAATCAAATAAAATTAATTAGTAAATAAAATATAATAATTTAAAAAATAACAAATAAATTACAAAAATAAAAAAGGAAATAAGAAATGGAAATAAAATAATTTTTTTTATGCATTGTGCTTTTCATCACTGTAAGATCTGTTATCTCATATGCACCATGACAATTTCTTCTTTATATTTCTGCATTGTCTTAGAAAGCACTGAGAAATATACAAGAAAGCATCTAGAGCTGATAAAAGAGTTCAGTAAAGTGGCAGGATATAAGATCAACACACAAAAATCAGTAGCATTTCTGTACACTAATAATGAGCAATCTCAGGAGGAAATCAAGAAAAGAATTCCATTCATCAATAGCAGCTAAAAGAATCAAATAACTAGGAATAAACTTAACAAAAGATATATAAAAGACTTGCACACAGAAAACTATACAACATTGTTAAAGGAAAGCATCGGAGACCTAAATAAATGTTAGACTATTCCATGTTCATAACTGGCAAACTCAATATCATTAAGATGTCTGTTCTACCCAAACTGATTTACAGATTTAATGCCATCCTAATAAAATTACAACAGCATTATTTACTGAGTTGGAAAAAATATTTATGAGATTTATTTGCAAGAGCAAGGGACCCTGAATACCAAAGACATATTAAAAAAGAAAAATGAAATTGGAGGAATCACACTACCTGACTTTAAAACATACTACAAAGCTACAGTGGTCAAAACTAAATGGTATTGGCACAAGGCTAGATATACTGACCAATGGAACCAAATTGATAGTTCTGATATATATCTTTGCATATACAGTCAACTGATATTCGACAAGGCCACCAAGCCCACTCAACTGGGAGACAATTAATTGCCTCTTCAACAAATGGTACTTGGAGAACTGGATACCCATATCCAAAAGAATAAAAGAGGACCACTATCTCACACTCTATACAAAAATTAACTCAAGATGGATCAAAGATCTAAATATAAGAGCAAAGACTATAAAGCTCCTGGAAAATAATATAGGGAAGCATTTATGAGACTTGTAGTAGGAAATGGTTTCATAAACTTTACACCCAAAGCTCAAGCAATGTAAGAAAAAAATATAGATAAATGGGACCTCCTTAAAATTAAAAATTTTTGCACTTCCTAGGAGTATGTCAAGAAAGTGAAAAGGCAGCCTACTTAATGAGAGAAAATAATTGGTAACCATGTATCCTATAAGGGCCTAATAGCCAGCATATACAAAGAAATCCTACATCTCGAAAATAGAAAGACAAAAAGACAAACAAGCCATTTGGAAAATGGGCAAGTGATTTGAATAGAAACTTCTCCAAAGAAGAAATACAAATGGTTAAAAAGCACATGAAAAGATGCTCAACATCACTAGCTAATGTGGAATGCAAATCAAAACTACAGAGAGATATCATCTTACAACCATTAGACTGGTGGCTATTAAAAAAACAAAGGACTACAAGTTTTGGAGAGAATGTGAAGGAAAGGGAGCACTTATCCACTGCAGGTGGGAATGTAGAATGGTGCAGCCATTGCGGAGGACAGTTTGGCAGCTCCTCAGGAAGCTAACTATAGAACTGCCATATGATCCAGCAATCCCACTGCTGGGTATATACCTAGAAGTATTGAAAGCAAGGACACGAACAAATATATGCACGCCACTGTTCATAGTGGCATTATTCACTAATGCCAAAAGTTGGAAGCAACCCAAATGTCCATCAGCAGATGAATGGATAAGCAAACTGTGGTATATAAATATAGTGGAATATTACTCCATTATATGGAATGGAGTAATGCAGTATTAACACATGGAATACATGGATGAATCTTGAAAACCTTATGTTGAGTGAAGTAAGCCAGTCACTGAAGGACAAATATTACATGATCTCATTGATATGACTTAAGCAAATTGAGCAGTCTCATGGAGCTAGAGTCTGGAAGATAGGTTATAGGAGACAGAAAAGGAATCGAGGGTGGAGAACAGAAATTCAATATGGGCAAAACCTATGATAAGGTAGAAGTGTGTGGTTGGGCAGTGGATGAGCATGACAGTGGTGCAGTGATGTGATTGCATTTGGCAGTACTGGTCTGTGAGGGGTAGTAGTATGGGGGAATTTGGGGTGGACTACCCATGTAACTAGGGGGAGGGTTTGAGGAAAGAACAGGTGAACTCTGGGGATTTGCAGGTCTGTGGTTAGAACTACAATGTTGGGAATGTTCTTTTGGCAAATATGGCAGGGAAGGGTTACTGGTGTAGGGCATTGGGTGTGGGGGACATACAGGATAGGAGTACCTTGGGCATGCCTCTATGGAATATGTAAGTGTTCATCTTATCATAGTGTGTTATCTCAGTGGGTGGAAACTCACACAATAAACAAGAAAATATTAAACTCCCATCCTGGGGAGTCCTACTATATTCTCAATCAGAGGGATAAAATCTCTTGAGAACATAGGCAGTACGTAATAAAAGAAAACAGACCAGTATGTCAAGCCTTCGATATTATTGCAAGTAATTATTAATCATACTTTTCAAAAATTGAAACTTAGTGGCTACCACTAAGGGAGGGGAAGGGCATTTTTAGGACATTGGAATTGTTCTGCATGATCTTGCAATAACGGATACAGGCCATTTTAACTTTTGTCAAAACCTGTAAAAGTGCATGGTGCAAAATGTAAACCATAATGTAAACAATTGACCATAGTTAGAATCAATGCTTCAATATTTGTACATTGATTGCAACAAACGTACCATCCACGTGTAAAATGTTATTAATAGAGGAGAGTGAAAAAGGGGGAGGGTGTGGGGTGTATTGGAATTCCCTATATTTTCTATGTGACTTTTCTGTAACCTAAAGCTTCTTTGAAGATAAAATGAAAAAAAAATTGCAATTTAAAACTTAATGAATAGGTTAAACTACATATTCAATTTAATTGAAGGAAGAATTGAGGAACTGGATAGTAAATTAGTAGTTATCTAAAAAGTAACCAAGAAAGATATATTAGTTATCTATAGTGAGTTAAAAGAAAGAAGAGGAAAATGACACCACTATTCAAAGAGAATCTTCCTCAATTACGGAAAGGCAAAATGGAAAGCACAGAATAAGAGGGCAGAAATAAACTCTAAAAAGGAATAATAATATAAATGACTAAACTCTTCCCTGAAAAGAAAAGATAGTCAGATTAGATTTTTTCAACCAAGCTAAGTGTCCTTTACTAAAGAAACTCCTAAAATGTAAAAATATAGAATGGTTGAGGTAAAATATGGAAAATTATGAGCAAATAGTGAGCAAAAAAACCCAGAAACAAAAAATTTACTAGTGACAAAGAAAATCTTTATGTGTTGATAACAGGTTAAATATTAGAAAGATATAATTATATGCTCCTAATGATATACTCTCAAAATATACAAAGCAAAAATATACAAAACTTAAAACTGAACTTTACAAACCCTAGGCTACAAATTTTTATAAGTATTGTTTTTTGGCCTCAACCTCAAATTACAACTAATCACAGGTAAGAATTATCACGTTTGATTAATGAACATATAAAATATTGTACTTAAAAAAAGAGAATGCACATTTTTTTCCAAACACACATGTTATATTTAGGACAACTAAAACAATAAATTTTAGGCAATTAATCAGTCTCAATAAATGTCAAAGAATTTGACAACAACCAAGGTAATTCACTATATTATCAAAATAAAGGAGACAAGACATGCTATTTTCTTAATACATGCAGAAAATCATTTGGTAAAAGTCAATAACAAAAAGATGACCAGAAAAAAATCCCTCTATTGGAAGTAAAAAAACACACACAAATGTTCAACTCATATTAAAAAAAATAACAGTGGAAATTGGAAAATATTTAGAACTAAATTATAATGAAAACAATTCATATAACAAGATTTGGTATGCTGCTAATAGTGTAAATAAGGGAACTATGGACAGGCTTGAATGCTGTCATTTTGAAAAGAGAGGTTGAGAACTAAAGAATAAAACAAACTGAGATCTTAGAAAAAAGAAAATTATCTTGCCAAAAGTAACAAGAAGCAAATAAGAGTACAAGTAACTGACTAGAAAATAAACATAAAATGGAATTCACCAACAAAGATAAGAGCTGAGTGTTTTAAAACACCTAGAACAAACAAAACAATGGTAAAATTAATTAAGGAAAAAAGAAAACAAATAATAATTAGAAAAGATATTGCACTTATACATAAGGATGCTATAAAGATATTATAGGATAAGTAGGGGGAAATTATGCCAATATATATGAGTAATTACATAAAATTGATAAATATCTGGAAAAATACAATTTATAAAATTTACCTCAGAAGAAATAGAAAATCAGAGTTGTCAAATAACAAAGAAAGAAATGAAATCAGTAACCAAAAATCTTCCCACACTCAAACCCCTGGCTCACCCAGGTTTATGGGTGAATTTTACCAAAAGTTTAAAGTTTACATAGTTCTAGTATTTTGTAAAATTTACCAGAGAATAGAAAAAGAGAGCCCTCACCCAATACAATTTATGATGTCAGCAAAATTCCAAAATGTAAGTACAAAAAGGGAAATTATAGATGAATCTTTCCATAATACAAGTGCAAAAATCCTCATTAATAATTTTCATTTATTTAGCAGCATATGTCAAGCACAATTTATATACATAAACTCATTTGGTCATCAAAACAACCCTATGGACCAGGTTCAAATATTATCTTCAATTCACAATAGGAACACTGAGGCATAAAGAATAATTTGATCAAGGTTAAATATTAGTAAGTGGCAATGCTCGGATTCAAATCCTGGCAGTGTTGCTGCAGGGTCTATTAAAAAGACTGGCAATAACAAGTGCTGGCAAGATGTGGAGGAACTGGCACTCTTGTGGGAGTGTAAAGTGATATAATCACTTTGCAAAACAATTTGACAGTTTCTTATGTATATCCAATTACCCTATGATGCAGCAATTCCACTCAGGTATTTATCCCAAAGAAATAAAACCTATGTTTCCAAAAGTCTTCTGGGCAGGAATGTCCAAATTAATAGCTTCACTCGTATAGTGACAAACTGGAAACTATCCAAATGTCCAAAACCAGGTAAGTAAATAAATGATAATATATACATATAATGGGGTACTTGGCAATGAAAAGAACAAACTATTGATATGCATCACAATATGAATGACAGAAACAAGACAAAAATGATCTCATTTATATGTTACAATTTATATTAAATTCTAGGACAGGCAAACTAAGATGTGATTAAAATCAGAACAGCCTTTAGGATGAGGGGGTTATGTGGAAAAGGAAATGAGAGAATTTATTAGTTTCCTATTGCTGTGTAACACATTACCACAAACTTAGTGGCTTAAACAACATTCATGTTTTATCTTATGGTTTTGTAAATCAGAGATCTGAGCATGGTGCAGCTAGATTTTCTGCTCTGAGTTTCACAAAGCTGAAGTCAAGGTGTGAGGCAGGGTTGTGATCTCATCTGAAGTTCAAGGTCCTCTTTTGAGTTCATGTGGTGATTAGAAGAATTCAGTCCTTTACACATTGAAGACTGAAGTCTCTGTTTTCTTACTGGCTGTTGTCCAGAAGTCATTCTCAATGCCAAAAGGTCACACTCAGTTCCCATCCACATGGCCTCCTCCATAAGCACTTCACAACATGCCTGTTTGTTTTCTTCCAGACTAGAAGAAGAGTGTCTGCTTCTGCATCTAGTCTCTTTTAAGAGGTCAATTGATTAGCTTATGCCCTCCTAGGATAATCTCCCTTTTAGTCAAAGTCGACTGATTAGGAACAGTAATTATATGTGCAATATATTTTTGCTATATAACATAACATAACCAAGGTAGTGATATTCCATCATATTCATAGGTCTTACCCACACTCAAGGGGAAGCGATTATACAGGTTATGTGCCCTAGGGACTGGGAATCTTGGGGACCGTCTCATAATTCTGCTTCCCACAGGGAAGTTACTGGAATCTGTACACATTTGTCAAAACTCATCAACATTTACACTTAAAATCTGTGTGTTATATTATATATAAAGCATACTACAACAACAATAATAATAATAAACTAGAATAAACATCATATTGCTGCTTAATCTGGGAAAAGAAAAAGATGCTTGCTAATACCAGTTTTACTTAAAATTGTACTGGAGGTTCTAGTCAGTGTAACAAGGCAAGATAAAGCAAGGAAACAAGGAAATAACGAAAGGACAAAAATTATCATTATTCCCAGAGAGATTCAGCAGATAAATCACTTTAATTAATAAATGAATTTTATCAAGGACACAAGATAAAAGTTTAATATAAAAATCAAGTATATTTTTTATGTAACACCAATTAGAAAATAAAAATATAAAAACTAGCAATGGAAGAGCATAAAGAATCTAATACCTAGAATAAATATATGGTGAAAAATCTGTAAAACCTCTATATAAAATTATAAAAAATCAAAATGAGAAAATTAATAAAGATCTAAGTCAATAAAAGAATAAACCAAGCTCATGGTTTGGAAAACTCCAATATAAAATATCAGTTCAAATGAAATAGAGTTTATGAGCATGTGAAATCTCAATGAAAGTTCCCAGCAGGGCCTTCTTTTTTTTAACAGACAAGTTTTTTTAATAGGAAAGAAAAGGCCCCCAAATAGTCAAAACAATCTTGAAGAAAAAAAGTTGGAGGACTTATACTAACAAATATCAAGACTTACTATAAAACTGTAGTGATTAGGACAATGGCAATGTGGTATTGGTTCAAAGCCATATACATAGGCCAATGGAACAGAATCCAGAAAGAGACCCACATTTGCATAGACACAGTTTATAATGAAGTTGGTATTTCAGATTAATGGGAGAAAAATGGGCTTTTAATAAATGTGTTAACTACATTGGAAATTCTTATGGAAGAAAAGTAAGTCTTGACCATCTACATCAGAACATCTACAAATACCAATTCTAGTTGGAATCTAGATCTCAAATGGAAAAGAAAGCAATAACATTTCTAGATGGTGAACAGGAGAATATCTTCATACATTAACAGGACAAGGACACCAAAAGCAGTAGCTATAAACAAATATATGTATATATACATTAGACATAATTAAGAAAGTGAAAAATCAAGCCAGAGAATGGGAAAAGATATTTGCAATATCTATAACTGACAAAGGACTTCTATCAAGGATTTACAAAAATTCCTATAAATCAATTTTTAAAAAGACATAAACCAATGGAAATAGGCACAAAAGATTTGAACAGGTACATCACAAGAAAAATATATAAATAGCCAGTGGAAATAAGAAAAAGTGCCTAATCAGGGAAATGAAAATTGAAATAAAAATGAGTTACGTTGGACTCACCCAAGTCATCTGGTGAGGAGAAGACGATGATGGACAACGGCCATCCCAGGGAATGGAGAGAGCCTGCAGCTGAAGGCAGGATAATCCTATCCACTGTATCCATGGGATATAAGCCCACTCTCACTTGGAGATGGAGTGGACATCACCATTCCAGTCCCCTCAGGATTGGGGAAAGAGCTATGGACTAGAGTGGACTCAATGGTATTCTGTTGTAGACATATTGGGATTCAAGCAATGGAAGAAATTACAACTGTGAGGTGAAGCCAGTGGCCACTAGACGCTTTCAGGGCAGGGAGGGGAATGGCAGTTGTAATACAGGGGCTTTTTCAGGACTTGGGGGTTGTCCTGAGTGACATTGTGGTGACAGATATAGGCCATTTTAGAGCAGCATATACCATGCAGAACTGTGTGGGAGAGAGTGTGACCTATGATGTGAACTGTGGTTTATGCTTAGTGGCAAAGCCCCAGGATGTGTGTATCCATTGCAGGTGATGTGTCACACTAATGAAAGACATTTATGTGAGATGTTATGGGAAATATGGGAGGTGGAGATCATGGGAATCCCTATAACTTTTGTATAACATCTATGTAATCTAAGCATCTTTTAAAATATGTATGGGGAAGCGGGTGTGGCTCAATGGATAGAGCTCCCGTTTACCATATGGGAGGCCTCGGGTTAGCTTCCCGGGGCCTCCTTGTGAGGGCAGGCCGGCCCGTGCGGCACGGTGGGCTGATACAGCAGGACCTCACAGCAAGGGGGAGATAAGCAGACATGGAAAAAACACACAGCGAATGGACACAGCAAACACAAGCAGCAAGGGGGGCATAAATAAATAAATAAACAAATCTTTAAAAAAAATAATAAAATAAAATAAAATATGTATGAAAGATAAAAAATAAAAAAATGAGTTACGACTTTACCCACACTAGTAAGGCTAAAATTAAAGAATTCAACATATCAAAATATGGCGCAGATGTGGAACAACCAACATGCTCATACACAGATGGTGGGGGTGTGAATTGGTACAAACAATTCAGAAAACTCCTGATGATAATTTCTGAATCTGCTCTAAGGCATAGCCCATGACCCAGACGTTTCACTCCCATGTATTGCTGGGCAAGGAACTTGCCAAGGCCCCCGTGCAACCCTTCATGTTCTTGCCAACTGTACCAGTATACAAGGTCTTGACTGATCTTTACCCAGGCCATTTCTCAGGGTTGTGCTTGCAACGAGCAACTTGAGGAATGAGGTAATGTCTCCTTCAGGACAAGTTTGCTTTTCTGCTTGCTGTGAAGGGGTGATTCCCCTAGCTCAGCGTTCCTTTTGGAACAGAGACCACTGTGTTTATAGGCATCCATCTCAGCCCTCTGCTTTACTCCATGTGATCTGGGAGGTGGGAAGGGGTGAAGCAAGGGAAACTGATGCAAATATGCTGATGTTCTTGCTGCTTGCTGTGCTGTGAGTAACAATACCTTTGTCAATGACCCAGAAGTCGCATGTCTTCTGCCAGCATCCATGAAATAGTTATGAGTGAACTTATTAACTTTAAAGGAGGTTAAATTAAATCCTAGACCTGAAAAATACATACCAGGAGAAATGAAATCACAAGGATGCTGGGATTATACAAAAAAAATTGTTCATAACAACACCATTAGTAATAAACCCAAATTTAAAATTACTCAACATTATAACAGAAAAATAAATTGTAGAACATTAGTACAATGGAAATGAAAATGAACAGAATAATGCCACAAGAATTGATCTCACAAATATAATGTTGAGTTAAGAATGGCTCCGTGATCTTATTTAAATAAATCCCTAAACAGGTAAACTATTTTACGAATTAGACAAAATGGTGGTACTTCTGGAGAAGGGAAATGTTGAGACCAGAAGCATCCTGGAGTGGGGGTGGGGAGTGGTTTCTGGGGATCTGGTAATGTTGCATTTTTTAATCTGTTTGTTATTAGTAGAAATGTTTCCTATATCATAATTCATTGACTTGTACACTTAGATTTTGTACTTTTTTTATATTCATGTTATTCTTCAATTAAAATTTTATTTTTAAAGGTAACATTTATTCTATCAATAAATACATAAATACTTTAAAACTAATATACAAAAGATAAGCTCTTTGTGGAGAATATTATAAATCATTATTAAAATACAGTAAAGAATACTTAAATCAAGAGATATGCCATATATATGAATAGGAATATATAAATGTTTTAGTTTCTAAAGACTGTCAATGTAATATACCAGAAATGTGCTGGCTTTTACAATGGGAATTTGTTTGGTTAAAAGCTTACAGTTCTGAGGCTGTGGAAATGTCCAAATCAAGGCATCATCAGAGATGCTGTGTCACGGAAGGTCAGCTGCTGGCGATCCTGTACTCCTGCTCTGTGGCCAGACACAATGGCAGTTCTGCCAGTCTGGGTCTCTGCCTCCTCCTCCAGGCTTACTTATTCCCCAAGCTCAGGTGTGGGCAATCAGGCATATGGCTTGTATCGCCCCTCTCCTCTGGGCCTTGTCTCATCCAGCCTCTCAGGATTTCTTTGTCTTTGTCACTTTTCCCCTGTGTGTATCTGCTTTCAGTCCTCTGTTTATTAAGGCCTCCTGCAAGAGGACCGACAGTCACCCTGGGTCACACCTCACTGAAGTAATCCAATCAAATTCCTCCCAACTGAATCCAATCCAATCCAAGCGTCCCATACCCACAGGAATGGAGTAACTTCAAGAACGCAATCTTTTCTGCAGTCCACAAAAAGTGTTAAACTATCACAAAGTTCTACCCAAATTTTCTATATATTAAATATAATTCCAAACAAAATAACAAGATTTTTACATATTCTGTATGAGATGTTTCCAAAAATTCATGTATAAGAGCAATATGCCAAAAAAACCAAGACTTTTCTAAACAAGAACAAGGTTGGAGGGTAGGGCTTTCCCTATGACATATCAAGGTATCATAAAATTATAGTAATTAAGGCAGTGTGATATTGGTGCACAGTTAGTCAATTTGACAATAGAACAAAATAGAGTATCCAGGAGCAGATGCCTGCCCTTTTGGAAACTTAATTTTTAATAAAGCAGGCATAATTTTTTTGAATGAGAGGATGGATTGAATATCAATATGGAAAGTTTGGAGTACTAAATGAAAGAGGTGGACATTAGTTAGGCATATTAGAAAAAAGTGAATTTGGATTCCTATATCACACTATATACAAAAATTGATTCCAAGTAAATCAACGGCATAATGTAAAAAGCTAAACTATAAAATATTTGAAAGTATGTGGAAAAATAGTGAAAAAAAAAAGAAAAAAATTATATGGAAAAGAATTTCTTTATATCCTTGGGTGGGAAAAGATTTCTTAAACAAGATACAAAATGCACACACATTTAAAGGAAAAGAATAGTATATTCAACTATATAAATAAGCAATTTAAATCATGGTAAGATTTTATAATGTGAATAAAAATGCTATTTAAAAACTGGATGAAGACAGATAAACATATAAATGAAAGCAAATGGCATAAAATATATAAACAATTCATATGAATCAAGAAAAAGATGAACAGCATTACAGAAAAAAGATGTGCAAATGATATAAAAAGACATGGCCGAGGAATTGCTACCAAGCACCAACTAGCAATGCAAATGGAAAAAGACCTCAAATAAAGGGGGGAAAAGGTAAAGACAAATGAGTTTATATGGCTTAGAGACTTCAAAGTGAGTCGGGAGGTCATCCTATAGGTAACACTTACACACATCTCAGCAGGATCTCATAGACTGCCAAAGTGGATACTACCCCAAATAGTGGGACTCCTGATGTCTCTGGAGACAACCAGATCCTGTGGTCAGGCAGATAGCTCCAGAGTTTGGTATCTTGCTAGTGGGCCCTACTTTGGAGTTTGTGCTCCTAAGAATGATAGTGTTGGACTCAATTATGTCTTCCCTTCACATGGCTCATCTGTCCTTCTATTTAAACCTATACTTGGTGCTGGAGCTTGTAGGTGCACGTCCAGAGACTCGAGTTTTTGGGCTGTCCATGTGCCAGCTGGGCCCAGAACCTTGGTGGAGTTGCAACCCCTACTCTACAGCTCTACACTGGACTCACCCAGGACAAGTAGCAGGGAGACGATGATGGACAACGGCCATCCCAGGGAACGGAGAGAGTCTGCAGCAGCAAGCAGGATAGGCCCATCCATCTTCCCCATGGGATATAAGCCCCCTCTCAATGAGTGACGTTGCAACGACAGATATAGGCCATTTTATATCATCACACAACATGCAGAACTGTGTGGAAGAGAGTGTAGACTACAATGTGGACTATGGTCCATGCTCAGTAGCAAAGCCCCAGGATGCGTTTATCAGTTGCAATGAATGTGCCACACTAATGAAGGATGTTCATGAGGGAGGGTGTGGGAGGTGTGGGGAGTGGGGCATATGGGAATCCCTATATTTTTTGTGTAAAATTTATATAATCTAAGTATCTTTTAAAAAATAATAATAAAAAAAAGTGAACGTTAAAAAAAAAAAAAGACATTGACCTTTCTCGGAGACAAGAATAACCAAAAAGCCATAACTTGAGATGCCATTGCACATTCCTGGATTGCCAAAAGTTGAAATATCTGACATTGCAGATATTGGTGACAATGAAGAGAAATGAAGACTCTAATATACTAATGAAAATGTAATTTAATACAACCACTGCAAAAAACTGGAATTACTCTGTAAAATAGAACATGCACACATCCTATCACCTAGCATTCATACTCTTAAAGGCACACATATACATGAAAAAACATGTTTAAGAACACTATAGTACTGTTTGTCATTGCAAAAATAGGAAAACAACCTAAATGTTTATAAACACTAGAGTGAATAAATTTTGGCATAGCTGTATGATGTAATAGTATATGAACTAAAGAATATTAACAAATAAAACAAATTTATGTTACAAAATTATGATAAAAATATAATACAAATCATGATGGAAATATCTCAAACCAAATACTTTGAGCAAAAAATCATATATCATCAAGTGCATGATATATGGTGACACATATAAAATGTGAAACCAGAGAAAAGTACACACATATCACATAGGAATAAATACATGAATAGTGAAATTTTAATGAAATGCAGATAATGAATAAATACAGACTTGAGGATATTATTTACCTTTGGAATGAGGAGGTAGAATGTATTGTGGGGAGCAAATAGGGTGTCCTGTTTCCAATGTTCTATTTGTTAAGCTGGGTTATGGGTATACATGCACATTACATGCATTCATTTGTGTATATAATCAAATTTTAAAATTTTAAGAAAATAATATGGACAATACTTGGGTGGCTGTGTGTAAGAAGGGATTGGGAAGAGTCTACTTTGACTTTCAGGTTTCTGGTTTTTGTGGTTGATTGTATGGTGGCACCATTAACCAGAAGAGATCATACAGAAGATGATGGATTTGGTTTAGTGTATGGATACAAGGACACAAGATGAATGATGAAATCCATTCTGGATATGTTGAATTTGAATCTCCCCTGTGATTTTCAAGTGGAGATAAAATCAGGATTTTCCGTTGGACTCTCTGTCTAGTGATTATTTCTCCAGTCATCTCTCTACTGCTCTCCGTGTACTCCATGCACTCCTTTTAAACTATTCTCCTCTCTTCTCA
The DNA here is from genome assembly GCA_029593785.1 of Cabassous unicinctus. Classification (NCBI taxonomy): domain Eukaryota; kingdom Metazoa; phylum Chordata; class Mammalia; order Cingulata; family Chlamyphoridae; genus Cabassous; species Cabassous unicinctus. The sequence goes on along the minus strand of JAQZBX010000688.1, from coordinate 13,053 downwards.
AATGGTAACTTTCCTCTATACTGGGCCATATAAGTTAATATTTAAGAAGCTTTCAAATGAAAAATCCTGCCAAATTTAGAAATGCATCTGCATTGATTCTTACCCTTTCCTCTTTAGCTTCTATCACAATGGAACGGATGCCCCTTCTTTTGAAAACACTAATCCATCAACTGTGCTCAGGTGCTTCTTCAGTTATCCTCTATAACTCCTACGTCTTTCATCTTTCCCATTTAACTAGTTCCATCCAATATACACTCAAACATATTGGAATTTCTCCTTAGGTAAAAACAAACAAAACCTTCACTCAATCTCATTTTATGCAACTTTTACTTTCTGCTGCATAACAAACCATTCTAAACTTTTGTGGCTTAAGTTATCAACAATTATTTACTTTGCTCACAGATCTGTAATTTTGGCAGGGCTCAGTTTGAACTCCTTGTTTGTGTTCCATGTTGCTTTAGCAGGAGTTTCTTGATGAGAGGCTGAAGGATCCATTTTCAAGATGGCACAATCACATCTCTAAATGGGTACTGGCTGTTACTGGAATTTCAGCTGGGGCTGTGGGTCTAATTTCAGCTTGGGCTTCCTCACAGCATGGTGCAAATGTCCAAGGGCAAGCATTCCAAGAGTCAGGAAATGAAGTTGCCAGTTTCTTAAAGTCTAGACACAGAAGCATTTCTGTCATATTACCTTGATCAAAAAATCACAGACCCAGATTTAAGGGAAGGGAATATAGACTCTGCCTCTTGATAGGAGGAGTGTCAAAATATATTGGGGTCGTATTTTTAAGCTGCCATACAGTACAGGCATGGGTACAAATTAATTTATATTCTACCAACATGTAAAATACACTCACATTCTCCAAACCTCCCTCCACTCCCAAAAGTCTTACTCCATTGCAGCATCACACACAGCCTTAAGCTTCGGGATCATGCCATAAAAATCAAGTCCATGTGTAAATGAGGCTCTGTAGGTACAGCTCCTCTCATACTGAATACCAGTGAACTAGAATAAATTTATTTGTCCCGCACCCCACCCTTGCCACACCCAATATACAGTGAGGAAGCAGGCATCGGACAACCACAGTACGGACTCCAATTCTTATAAAGGTGGAAATAGATGTAACAGTGGCTGGGTCTATAGCAATCTTTAAATTAATGGCAAATGTTGCCAGTTCCTTGATTAGTGTCCAATTCTGCTCCCTGAGAGTGATTATCTATCACTCTTAGCACCACCCTCAGGGCTTTTTGCCCTGTCCTCTGGGCCAGTTGTTTTCCATAATGAAACTGAGTTTGTAGCTCAATGGTCTTCTTAGTGCTTCCTGTCCACAATACCTTGGAAGTCAAAGAGCCTGTACTGTCTCTGATTCTTTTAGTTCAAGCTGGAAGTGCTTCTTCTAGAACAATTATATTTAAAATTGTGTAGCTATTCCATAAATCTTATTAGAATTCACTCCACTAGACAAAAGCTACAACTAAAATTATCTTTGAGATAAACCCTTTTCTACGTTGGACTCCCTACATGACTATCAAGGGACAATGTTCTCAATATTCTTAAAAGCCCTATTTTTTAACAGAGGTGGTCTGTGAGGAATGCCTTAGCATCTTTAGATGGTCTTCTGTCTGTTTGAAATGGTTTATAAAGTATTACCTTAAATATTTTTAAGATCTTAACAAAGGTACGTATAGGTCATCATAGATGTCACATTTCTGTGGAATCCATATTTTAATTTGGGATTTTTTTGTCATCTAGAAAGCCTGGGAATGAGAAACTTTCATATTTGAACTTAGCAAGTCCTTGATCAATTATATTTACTCTAAGTTTTGCTAAAAAACTGAACAGTTCTGTTTTGAGCTTCTCTCTCTTCTCTCTAATTTTACAGTAGACAGCTAGGAGAAGACAAGTGATACCTTCAACACTTTACCTAGAAATCTCCTAAGCTACATAAACCAGTTCAGTAGGTATGTTTCTATTTTCTGCATTTCTATAATATAATAGTGTTACCAAACTTTCTCCTACCTATAGCAAGAGTCCCTTTTCTACGTGCTTTCAACATTTCTTTATTTTAAAGCCTCATTAATAGCATTGTTGAAGCCTTTTAGGATTCCACTAACATTCTCCTCAGGCCTTCAGGCTTTTATTAACATTCTCCTTGAGTTTTTCCAGGCTTCCATGAACAGAATCCTCACTGCTCTTCTTAACTTCTGATATTCGTCTAGCCCTAAAATCAATACCACGTATTTTAGGTTTTGTTTCTACAATATGCCACTTCTGCATCAGTTATCTATGGCTGCATAGCAAACAACCCCAAAACTTAATGACTTAAACAAAAGGAATCATTTATTTTGTTCACAAATCTGCAATTCAGGCAGAGTTCACCTCTAATCTATGTTGTATCAGCTAGGGCGGCTCAACTAGAGCTGGAAGATTCATTTCCAAGATTTGTCCTTGAATGGTTGGCAAACTAGTGTTGTCTGGTGATTCTTCTCCACGTAGATCCCTCCACAATATGGAGTGGGCTACCTCACAGAATGGTGACTGTGATCCAAGAGTGAATATCTCAAGAAGCAAGAAGTAAAAGCTACAGTTTCTTAAGATCTGGTTCCAGAAATGGCACAGTATCATTTCCACCATAATTTTTTGGTCAAACACTCATGCACTGAAAAATTTTGGAGCTGGGACATGTTTTAGTAGGCTGCTCAAGCAAATATCGTACAATGATTTGGCTCAAACAATGGTAATTTATTTAGTCATGGTTTTGAGTCTAAAAGAAAGTCCAAATCAAGGTCATCAGGATGATGCTTTCTCCCAGAATATGATACTTCTGGGGGGCATTCTGGGGCTGGCTGCTGGTGATTTTTAGTCCTTAGCTTGTTACATGGTAAGACACATTGTGACATCTCCTGATCTCTCATCCTTCTCTTTCAGGTTCTGACTGCCTGCTCTTTCCCTTTACTCCAGGGTTTCATTGATTTCAGCTTCTTGCTTCTGTGAATTTCTCTCTCTATGTCAGAATTTCATTCCAGGTATAAAAGACTCCAGTAATAGGATTAAAACCCATCCTGATTGAGGTGGGCTGCACCTTAACTGAATTAACCACATCAAAAGGTCCTACTTAAAATGGGCTCATACTCATGGAAATGGATTAACTTTAAGAACATGTTTTTCCAGGGTACATACAACTCCAAACCACCACAGGACATATTCACCCCTCAATGGGAAAAGAGTCAAAGAAATTTGGGAAAAGAGTCAAAGAATATGTATTCTGCTATTTATCTCCTTTCCACTGTCAAGCATTCAGAATATTTTTGATCCTTAATTTCTATGCTTACTCACCTCTCATTTATTCTTTAATTCAATACATCTGGCTTCCATTACCCTCTACTACACTGAAAAATATTCTTTACCTTGGTTACCAGAAAATTACCTGGTTACTAAACCAAAAGGACATTTTTTTAGTCCTCACCTTATTTGGCATCTTAATAGCCTTTGACACTGTTGAATTCACTTTTCTTTAAAAAACTCTCCTTACTGATTTCTTTGACTGCTTCATTCTCTTGATTTTATTTCTACTCAATTCTGAGTAAAACATCATTTTCTTCTTCTTAATTTTGAGTTTGGTTCATGAGCAAGACTGGTGAAAGTAGTTAAAGGCCTATAGCAGACATTAATGGCAAATTCATGTGGAAATGATAATTAAGATTAGATACTTATATGACTCAGTTCAATCTAAAACTAAAGTTTGAAAAAATATTATTTTCAACTTATCTTCTAAAAGACAGGCTGATATATAACTTCATTATCTATTCCTATCTGTCAATTTATTTTTGTTTGTGTGCTAGTTAGATAGTCAATTTTAATGACATATTCTAAATTCTCATGAAAGCCTTTGATTGAATTCCCAAGCATTTTGATTTTAAAATTGCTCTCCACTAATAGTAGGGGTTGACAGAGGTAGGAATTCTCCTAGACTAGAGTCTACATGTGCAGGGCAGAAGCTCTCACACAATCTTCAAGGAGCAAGTTGCTAAGCTATTGAGCAATAATTTTAAAAGGAATCAATACTAATAAGGGGTATCAGTGGCCCATTATGCTAAAAGATGATACACAAGTTCCCTTTCTTTTTCTTACTTAGAAACGTTTGTTTGCGTAGTATCCTATATTTCCCCCATAGCAATTAAAACTACATACAGAAATATATTCAATAATAATAAGTGTCACAGAGGGGAAAATGCCTTATATTTAGATTTATATTCATGTAAATTTATCTAAGTATTAATCTACATATAAACATATAAATGTTATCTTTACTAAGACAAAGTCTATGTTTTAGAAAAAAGGGTTATTGTCATATAAAGTAAAAGTAGATGAGGTTATTGCTGGAGGGAAGAAGGCTAACCATGCTAACTTATTATGCTTAATAAAAATATAATTTTGATCTTGAAGTGATATATCTACATTAATATTGGGATCCATTAACAATATTTATACCTCACAAGTCATTCGATACATTTTTGTTCATCTTCCCAGCTTATTGCACAGGTACAATGAATATAACATAAGATCCCAGCCCTGTAAGGAAATCACCTCTTGTTAGACATTCTTTGGTTTGATAAATGGGCTCGTTCTTTATGTTTTGAAACTTCATGTGGACTTTTTCAATTTTTGATAAGAAAGATGGATAATTATTTGTGGAATATTATAATTAGTTCATGATCCATTTCAGGTAACTCTCACATGTAATTCCTTTAAAAATTTTATTTTTTTTTATTTTTTCCTTTTGGAAATTTTACTTTGAGATTGGAAATCAAAAGATTGTAAAATAAAACAAATATTACATTAATAATATTACTGCTATGTCATAAGACTTCTCTTACTCATTTATGGGCACGAGATGTACTTACCTGAAATGTTTTCCAACTCAATAAATTATATTTATTCCATGAATTCTATGAATTATTAGCATAATTTCACCTATATCAAAAGCCAATGGTGAGATCATTCTCTTGAGGAAAAAGACTAGAATATTACTTCAGACCCTTAAAAGATAGCAAAATAAACATTTAAGTATTAGCTAGCACTCCTTGATTAAGGGACAGATCTTACAAAGCAGGTAAATTTTCTTGAGTCTATTATTTAAGGTCTAATTAAATTAAAATCCACTCTTCCCTCTAAAGTTTATCCCAAATCAATCTAGAACCATTCAACTTCAAACATAAGGGTATTAATACAACTATAATTAGATTATAATGTCAAAAGTACCCATACAGAAATTATAATAGCTTTACACAGTTCAAACCTAAAAGAATCTTGTCCCATTTTATCTAAAATATATTAATGATACACCTGTCTCCTAATATTTGTTGTGAATATATGATTGTGTTATTTTCTATTTCATTAATATATTGTAATTTGACTTTACTTATAGCATGTCTTTCTAGAGCATGATGAAAGAATTAACTCTGGCAAATCTGGAACTCTTTCCAAACCTAAATTCAACTTAAAAATTCATATAATAAGAACTGAATTTGAATAGTGAGTCAAACCCCATATCCTCCACAGACATTTTTTTTCCTTCAAGTATCAAGTTTCAAAATCATCCAGATTAGTCCGATTGTTCCCAAAATCTTGTTTGAGAAGAATCATTATCAAGGGGAAAGAACCCAAAATTTTGTAGTGTATTGCAAACTAACCAAAAAGATATAGCTTTTATTTGAATTTTAGTTTTTGAGAAATACACTCAAATCTTCCACCTACCTGAATGATTTGGTGAAGATCTGTTGCTATGAAGAAAGTGGAACTTTCTGTGAAAGAATGAGAATTGAAGAAATGAAAACCTGCCCAAAAGCTAGTTCACAGGCCTAAATAATTTATAGTGATTTCATAGCTCTTGTGAGAAAAAAAAATGTTGCCATACAACTTGGGGTTGCTGTCCACATTTGTAAGGACTTAACATTTTAACTACAGTAAACTCTTGGAAAACATACCATATGTTTTCTTTTTTGGCAACTACAAATATCCTTACTTCTTCCCATGTTCTCCCTTCTTTATGAGAGCTAAAGCTTGTAAACAACATTTCCCAGAATCTCCTGCCTCTAGGACTCTAGTTGCAATTATTTTCTGCTAAAGCCTTGAAAATCAAAAAGTTTTGCAGCAGACTTCAGGCATGGCCAGGTACCTGGGTTGTTTGGTAACAGTTTGCCACAGTTGACCTGGGTGTTCAGAGTAAATTCCTGACTCTCTGGAAATCATAGTAATTTGGGGAGATAGTGTTGGCTTTTTTCAACCTTTACTCCAGTCCTTCAGTGGTTTTTAACACATCATATTCCTTATATTAAATCCTTCTCTGCTTGAAATATTTAGATTTGCTTCTATTTTCCTAAAAGAACTCTGACTGAAATAAAAAGAGTACCTGTGGCTTGTGTATAGCTTATCAACAATGACTTCTTGGGTTGAATCACTTTGCCAGAAGCCTCACTAGAAACATCAAAACACTAAAAACAAACAAATGACCATGTAAATATATGTGCACTCAGAAATATCTCTCTGGTTCTCTTTTAAAGCTGGATCAAGACTATATTCTAATTACTTTAAAAGAATTTTTTGAGAGAAAAAATTCAAATAACTTAAAATTGACCATTTTAACCAATTTAAAGTGTAAAATTCAGTGGTTTTTAGTATATTCACAATGTTGTATAACCATCACCATTATGTAATTCCACAACATTTTTATCATCCCCAAAAGAAACCTATACCTCCCAATTTGTTCTTACTCCTATGCCCTGGCAACCACTAACCTATTTTATGTCTCTATGGATATGCCTATTATTCTGGACATTTTGTATTAATGGAATTATACATATGTCTTTCACGTAGCATAATGTTTTCAAGGTCCATCCATTTTATAGCATGTATCAGTACTTCATTCCTTTTTATGGCTAAATCATATTCCATTGTATAGGTATACCATATTTTGTTTATCATTCATCATTTAATAAACTTTTTGGTTGTTGCTACTTTTTAGCTGTTATGAATATTGCCACTATGAATATTTTTGTACAAGATTTTGCATGGACATATGTTTTTATTTCTCTTGAGTAAGGGTCTAGGAATGGAATTGTTGGGTCTTGTGGTAACTCTATGTTTAACCTTTTGGTGTGCCAACATACTGGTTTATAAAGCAGCTGCAGAATTTTATATTCCTACTCAGAAAAATGAGAGTTCCAGTTTTTCCACATCCTCAACAGCAATTCTTATTGTCCATTTAAAAAAAAGTTTAGCCATCCTGGTGGGTGTGAAGTGATATCATTGTGGTTTTGATTTGCATTTCCCTAATGACTAATGATGCACCTTTTCATGTGCTTATTGGCCATTTGTATGTATTCTTTGGAAATATGTCTGTTGAAGTCCTTTGCCCATTTTTAAAATGAATTGCATTTTTATTGTTGAGTTGTAAGAACTCTTTATATATTATGAATGCTAGCCTCTTAAGAGACATACGATTGGCAAAGGAGCTCCCCTCCCCCCATTCTGTGTGTTGTCTTTCACTTCCTTGATAGTGTCCTTTAAGGTACAAAATTTTTAATTTAGATTAAGTCCAATTGATCTACTACTTCTTTGTTGTTTTTACTTTTGGTGTCATATATAAGAAAGCACTGCCTATCCTAAGTTCATGAAATTTTACACCCATGTTTCCTCCTAAGAGTTTTAAAGCTTTAGCTCTTCAATATAGGTATTTGATCCATTTTGGGTTACTGATTACTTTTTGTATAATGTTACTTTCTTTTATTAGTGTTACTTTGTTTTCTGTTCTTGTTCTCGCCATTAGTGCAGACAATTGAGAATTAATTATATTCTGAAATCTGACTGAATAAGAAAGCTTTTAATAAAGCAAGCATCCATGCCAAAATAGGAAGTCAAAGCATAATGAATTTAAAGACAAAAAGTGCTGTTTGAGTCCTCTTGGAATAATAATATTGTAACATATGGAGTCTGGGTTACATTCTTAGTCAGTATAAATTTTTAACTCAATTAAGAAGCACATTGTAAATATTTTCAATATATGTTTGATTCCTCCCACTCATTGTATACCCTCGTTTAAACTTCTATTTCCCCATCAAGATTTTTTTTTCATAAATGTTTGTGTTTCAGTTTGCTTTTAAAACTACTGGAATTAAGGTTTTATTAGAGATGCTTGAAATTATAAAACTTTTAATCTCAACAATCCTCTGGTCAACATTAAAATGGACTAAACCCTTGTGGCCAGAAGGCATGAAAATAAACGGTTAGACATAGTTGCAAAGCCTACTTAGTAATGATATCATGGGACTCCATGAATTTCCTAGGTCAGGAATTATAAAATGTTCCTTGGGACCATGTTCAGAGTAGTTGAAACTCTCTTTGGCAAGTTTTAAAAGTTTTTATTAGAGAAGTTGTGATTGCAAAACAATCACACATAATGTCCAGAATTTCCATACATCACCCTTCCACCAACCACCTTATTCTAGTGTGGAACATTTGTTACAGATATTGAAAGAACACACTAAGACTATTAACACTAACTATCGTCCATAGTGTATCCTTGGTATATTTTTTCTGTACACCCCCTATTATTAACACTATGTATTAGTACATTCTATCCAAAGTGTATACTAAATAGTTCTCACTATTATAGAGTTGTGCAATCATTGACCCAGTAAACCTTTGAATGTTTTCCTTAGTCCAAAAGAAAAAAACCCATACCTCCCTATTATTGACCCTTAGCATTGATATAGTACCTTCTTTGACACTGATGCAAGAATATTACAATATTGCTGTTAACTATAGTCTGTAAGTTACATTAATTGTATTTTTCCCATGCATCACTATATTCTTACCACTTGTAATAGTGACATACATTTGTTCTGGTAAATAGAAAAACATACTTGTATTTGTAATATTAACCACAACCCTTATCGCCCTCCAGGTTCATTATATTATTCAGTCCCTAGATTATTCTCTAGCTTTCTTTCAACTGACATTTACATTTCTAGACTACCCCTTTCAGCCACAATCCCATTTATAAACCATCTGTGTTAGTTATACTCACAATAATGTGTCGTCATCAGTTATACTCATTTCCATACTTTTACAGTTCAACTAATTGAAAATTCTAAATACATTAAACATTGTGCCACATCTCAGTCCTCATCCTGTCTCCTAGTAACTTATAGCCTAGGTTTTAACTCCATTGGTTATTCTTAGTATTTAGTTCATATCAACGAGACCATATGACATTTGTCCTTTTGTGTCTGGCTTATTTCACTCAGCATAATGTCTTCAAGGTTCATCCATGTTGTCACATTTGTTCCAATTTCATTTCTTCTTACAGCAGCAAAGTATTCCATCGTATGTATATACAAATTTTGTTTATCTATTCATTGGTTGATGGACCTTCGGTTGTTTCCTCCTCCTGGCAATTATGAATAATGCCGCAATGAACATCAGTGACCAAGTGTCTGTTCATGTCACTGTTTTCAGTTCTTCTGGATATATTACTAGTAGAGGGATTGCCAGATCATATGGCAGCTCTTATTTAGCTTCCACAGAGGCTGCACCGTTTTATAATCCCACCAACAGTGAAGGAGTGTTCCTATATCTCACATCTTTTCCAGCACTTACTCTTTTCTGCTTTTTTAATAATGGCCATTCTATGAGGTGTGAGATGATATCTTATTGTAGTTGTGATTTACATTTCCCTAACAGCTAGTGATTTAGAACATTTTTTTCATGTGCTTTTACACCACTTGTATTTTCTCTTGGGAGAAATGTCTACTTAAGTCTTTTGCCCATTTTTAAATTGGATTGATTGCTCTTTTTTTATTGAGTTGTATGATCTCTTTATGTAGCATGGAAATCAAACCCTTATCAGATATGTGGTTTCCAAATATTTTCTCCCATTGATGAGCTGCTTTTTCACCTTCTTGACAAAGTCCTTTGAAGCACAAAAATATTTAAGTTTGAGGAGGTCCCATTTAGCCATTTTTTCTTTCGTTGTTTCTGCTTTGGGGGAGGTCTCGGGTTTGGTTTCTGGTGCATCCTGAAAACAACAACAACAACAACAACAACAACAAACAAGCAAAACAAGTGAAAAAATCCAGATCAGGGAAGCCAATGTGGCTTAGTGGTTGAGTGCCGGCTTCCTGCATACGAGGTCCTGGGTTGAATCCCTAACTTCCGGTACCTAAAAAAAAAAAAAGAAATCCTCACATACCATCACTTATTGAAGATATTTCCCTACATTTTTTTTCCTAAGAGTTTTATGGTTCTAGCTTTATACTAAGGTCTCTGATCCATTTTGAGTTAATTTTTGTATAAGGTGTGAGGTAGACTTCCTCTTTCTTTCTTTTGGATATGGATATCCAGCTCTCCCAGCACCTTTGTTGAATAAACTGTTCTGCTCTAGCTGGATGGTTTGGCAGCTTCAGAAAAAATCTCTTGAGCACAGACTTGAGGGTCTGATTCTGAACCATCAATTTGGTTTCATTGGTCTATATGTCTATCATTATGTCAGTACCATGCTGTTTTTACTACTGTAGTTAGGCAATATGATTTAAAATCCAAAAGTGAGAGTCCATCAATTTTGATCTTCCTTTGTAAGATGTTTCTGGATATTTGGAGCCCCTTCCAAATAAATTTGATAATTTCCATTTCTTCAAAAAAGTCTTGGAAGTTTGATTGGGACTGCATTGAATAGGTATATAATTTTGGGTAGAATTGACATCTTAACAATATTTAGTCTTCCCTTCCATGAACACAGAATGTTCTTCCGTTTATTTAGGTCTTCTTTGATTTTTTTAACAATGAATTGCAGTTTTCTGAACACAAGTGCTTTACATTCTTGGTTAAGCTTATTCCTAAATATTTGATCCTTTTTGTTGCTATTATAAATGGAATTTTTTCCTGACTTCCTCCTCAGATTGCTCATCAGTAGTGCACAGAAACAATACTGATTTTTACATATTAATCTTGTATCCTGCCACTGTACTGAATTTCTTTATTAGCTCTAGTAGCTTTGTTGTAGATTTTTCAGGTATAGATATAGGATCATATTATCTATGAATAGTGAAAGTTTTACTTCTTCCCTTCCAATTTCGATGCTTTTCATTTCTTTTTCTTGCCTGTTTGCTCTAGCTAAAACTTCTAACACTATTTAGAAAAACAGTGGTGACAGTAGGCATCCTCATAGGGAAATTTTTCAGTTTTTCACGATTGAGTACAATGTTAGCTGTGGGTTTTTCATATATGGCCTTTATCATGTTGAGAAAGTTTCCTTTGATTTCTATCTTTTGGAGTGTTTTATCAAGAAAGGATGCTGTATTTTGTCAAATGCTTTTTCTGTGTCAATCAAGATGATCATGTGATTTTTATTCTTTGATTTATTAATCTGTTGTATTAAGCTGATTGATATTCTTGTGTTGAACCACCCTTGCATACATGGAATAAAACCCATTTGATCATGATGAATATTTCTTCTAATGTGTTGTTGGATTCAATTAGTGAGTATTTAGTTGAGGATTTTTGCATCTGTATTCATTAGGGAAATGGGTCTGTAATTTTCTTTTTTAGTAATATCTTTATCTGGTTTTGGTATTAGGGTGATATTGGCTTCATAGAATGAGTTTGGAAGCATTCCTTCTTGTTCAATTTTTTGGAAAAGTTTGAGTAATATTGGTATTAAATCACTGAATGCTTGGTAGATTCACCTTTTTAAAAATATATATATATTTAATTTATTTTTGAAAGATACTTAGATTACATAAATTGTTACATAAAAAATATAAGAGATTCCCATATGCCCCATTCCCCAGACCTCCTACTTTTCCCCACATTAACAACTTCTTTCATTAGTGTGGTACATTAATTGCAATTGAGGAACACATTTTGGAGCACTGCCACTAAGCATGGACTATAGTTTACTTTGTAGTTTACACTCTCTCCCACTCAATTCTGTAGGCTATGGCAGGATATATAATGGACTTGAAACTATCTGGCACTAGGCTTTTCATTTTGGGGAGTTTCTTGATGACTGTTTCAATCCCTTTGCTTGTGATTGGTTTGTTGAGGTCTTTTATTATTTCTAGGGTCAGTGTAGGTTGTTTGTATGTTTCTAGAAATTTTTTCATTTCATTTACATTGTCTAGTTTTTTGACACTCATTTGTTCATAATAGCCTTTTCTGATCTCTCTTACTTCTATGGGGTCAGTAGTAATGTCCCCACTTTCATTTCTGATTTTATCTCTTTGCATATTCTTTTTTTCTTTCTCAGACTAGCTAAGGATTTGTCAAATTTGTTACTCTGCTCAAAAAACCAACTCTGGTTTTTATTAATTCTCTCTATATAGTTTTTGTTGTTGTTGTTCTCAATTTCATTTTTTCTGCTCTATTTTTATTATTTCATTCATTTTGCTTGCTTTGGGCATAGTTTGCTGTTCTTTTACTAGTTCTACCAGCTGTGTAGTTAGGTCATTGATTTTAGCTCTTTCTTCTTTTTTTAATGTAAGTGCTGAGTACTATAAATTTCCCTCTCAGAACTGCTTTCACTGTGTCCCATAGGTTTTGATATGTTGTGTTCTCATTTTCCTTTGTCTCAAGATATTTACTGATTTATCTTGCAGTTTCTTCTTTGACCTGCTGATTATTTAAGAGTCTGTTGTTTAATCTCCTTATATTTGTGAATTTTCTCTTTTTCTTCCTGTTGATTTCCAGCTTTATTCTACTATGAACAGAGAAAGAACTTTGTACAGTTTAGATCTTTTAAAATTAATTGAGATCTGCTTTGTGACCCAAAATATGGTCTATCCTGGAGAAAGGTCCATGAGCTTTTAAGAAGAAGACATATCCCACTGCTTGGGGTGCAATGTTCTGTATATGTCTATTAGGTTTAGTTCATTTATCATATTATTCAAGCTTTCTTTATTGATCCTCTGCCCAGAGGATCAATCCAATAATGAGAGTGGTGTATTGAATTCTCCAACTATTATTGTAGAGACATCTATTTCTCCCTTCAGTTTT
>JAQZBX010000687.1:46308-100097 GCA_029593785.1 Cabassous unicinctus | reverse complement strand
TTTTTTTTTTTTTTTTTTGTAGTATCCTTATCTGGTTTTGGTATTAGGGTGATGTCTTCACAGAATGAATTTGGTAGCATTCTTTCCCGCTCAATTTTTTGGAAGAGCTTGAGCAAGATTGGTATTAGATCATTTTTGAATGATTGGTAGAATTCACCTGTGAAACCATCTGTTCCAGGGCTTTTCATCTTTGGGAGGTTTTTGATGACTGTTTCAATCTCTTCATTTGTGATTGGTTTGTTAAAGTTTTCTATTTCTTCTAGAGTCAGTATAGGTGGTTTGTGTTTCTAGGAATTTGTCCATCTCCTCTACGTTGTCTAGTATTTTGGCATACAGTTGTTCATAGTATCCTCTTATGGTCTGTATTATTTCTTTGAGGTCAGTGGTAATTTCCCCCCTCTCATTTTTTATTTTATTTATTTGAGTTTTTTTCTCTTTTTTTTTTCCTTTGTCAATCTAGCTAAGGGTTTGTTGATTTTGTTGATCTTCTCAAAGAACCAACTTTTGGTTTTGTTCATTCTCTCTATTGTTTTTCTTGTTGTTATTGTTCTTGATTTCATTTATTGCTGCTCTGATCTTTACTATATCTTTCCTTTGGCTTGGTTTGGGATTAATTTGCTGTTCTTTTTCTAGTACCTCTAAGTGTGCAGTTAGATCTTCAACTTTAGCTCTTTCTTCCTTTTTAAATGTAAGGTTTGAGGGCTATAAATTTCTCTTTCAGCACTGCCTTTTGTGGTGTCCCATAGGTTTTGATATGTTGTATTCTCATTTTCATTCATCTCAAGATATTTGCTGAATTCTCTTGCACTTTTCTTCTTTGATCCACTGATTATTTAAGAGAGCTTTATTTAATCATATATTTATGAATTCTCCGTTTTTCCATCCATTATTGATTTCCAGTTTAATTCTGTTATAATCAGAGGAAGTGTTTTTTATAATTTCAATCTTTTTAAATTTAATGAAACTTGTCTTGTGACCCAACATGTGATCTATCTTAGAGAAGGATCCATGAGCACTTTAAAAGAATGTATATCCTGCTGTTTTGGGGTGCAATGCTCTATAGATGTCTGTTAGGTCTAGTTCATTTATCATAGTATTCAAGCTCTCTGTTTCTTTATTTATCCTCTGTCCAGATGTTCTATCCAATACTGAGCATGGTATATTGGAGTCTTCAGCTATTATTGTAGAGACATCTATTTTTCCCTTCATCTTTGCCATTGTGTACTTCATGTATCCTGGGGCATTCAGGTTAGGTGCATAAATATTTCGTATAGCTTTTTATTCTTGGTCAATTGCCCCTTTTATTAATATATATAATGACCTTCGTTATCCCTTATAACAGTTTTGCACTTAAAATCTATTTTGTCTGATATTAACTTTGCTATTCCAGCTCTTTTTTGGTTACCATCTGCATTGAATATCTTTTTCCAACTTTTCGGTTTTCACTTGGTTGTGCCTTTGTGTCTGAGTTGAGTCTCTTATAGACAACATACACATGGCTCATATTTTTTTATCCATTCTATCAGTCTGTGTCTTTTGATTGGGGAGTTCAAGCTATTAACATTCAGTGCTATTACTGTAAAGGCTTTACTTACTTCATCCATTTTGTCCTTCGGCTTTCTGTTGTAATATTGTACTGTTGTCTGTCTTTTTACCCTTTAATTAACCAATAATCTTCATTTCTACACTTTTCTCCAAGTCTTTCACCCTTGTTTTTTCCTTTCAGACTGCAGCGCTCTCTTTAGTAGCTCTTGTAATTATGCTCTTTGGGTAAAATATTCTATCAGTTTTTGTTTGTCTCTGAAGACTTTGAACTCACTCTCATTTTTGAAGGACAGCTTTGCCAGATACAGAATTCTTGGCTGGCAGTTTTTCTCTTTTAGTACCTTAGATATATCATACCACTTTCTTCTCACCTCCATGGTTTCTGATGAGAGGTTGGCACTTAATCTTATCAAGCCTCCCTTGTATGTGATGCTTTGCTTTTCTCTTGCTGCTTTCAGAATCCTGTCTTTATTTCTGATATTTGTCATTCTGAAGAGTAGGTGTCTTGGGATAGGTCTATTCAGATTTATTCTATTTGGGGTGCGTTGTCTTTCTTGAATATTGATTTTTATGTCTTTCAAAGGGTTGGGACGTTTTCAGTCATTATTTCCTCAAATACTCTTTCTGCCCCTTTTTGATTCTCTTCTCCCTTTGGGACACTGATAATGCATATGTTTGTGTGTTTTGCATTGTCATTCAATCCCCTAAGATCCTGTTCCATTTTTCCCATTCTCTTTCTGTTCTCTTGTCTTTTCCAATTCAAATGTTCTGTCTTTGAAGTCACCAATTCTGTCTTTGCACATTTCGAAGTTGCTCTTATGTGCCTCTAATTTATTTTCAATCTCATCCATTGTTTCTTTCATTCCCATAAGTTCTGTTACTTTTCTTTGCGGACTTTCAAATTGTTTTTTATGCTCAACAGTGTCTTCTTAATATCTATTATCTCTTTAGTCAAATTTTCTTTCAATTCTTTACATTGATTTAGGAGAGTTGTATGATTATCATTGATTAAGTGTCTTAAATCCTGTATCTGTTCAGGATATTTGGTTTGTTCCTTTGGCTGGGCCATCTCTTCCTGTTTCCTAGTATGGATTGTAATTTTTTATTGATATCTACACATCTGAATATGTTGGTGAATTTACTCTGATGGCCAATTTCTCTCTCTTGCTTATTGTTTTTTTTTTTCTTCACAGCTCTTCTTTGGTGTTTGGTTTGACTTATTCTAAGTCTTTAAAATTGCTCAGCTTAAGTTATCAAAATGTTGTCAGGGTCTCACTAATGGGGCACACATTTTCTCCCAGGGTAGTTAAGAGTACAGAGAATACCATGTTTTTGTCTATGCAATTTCCAGGCTGGCCAGCAGATGGCACTAGTTGGTGCACCTATCCACGGAGATATATCTCTGTTTTCCCGTGTTTTGGTCTGGCCAGAGCCAAGATTCAAAGTGGGCTCTGCTGGCTGAATTCACTGAAGAAAAGCCCCTCAACTTCCTCTCCCTTTTCCCTTGTAACAGCTGACAGTGAGGATGATGTCTGTTCCCCTCTCAGTAGGCTGCAGTTAGCCAGGAGTTTTACCCCAGCTTAATATCTTAGGGGTGGGGAAGGGGAAGGGAGCCCTTCCCAGCTGCCATGGGGGTTTGGTAACTCAAATTCATCATTTCTGGTTCTTCAACCTCCTGGGAGTTGTGAAGCACAGTCCTGGTCTGCTGACCCCCAAAGCAGGTCCCTTGGCCAGCTTTTGGCTCTTTCTCCATTGTTTTTGTAAGAGAGTTGAGCCCTGCCTACGTAGTCCAATTCCATTTTCCCACAATCCCCCCATAACACTTTTAAATCTGTAAACATCTTTATGCATATACTTCTCCTTAACTCCTCATATAATGTAAAATGTGCTCTTTCTCCTCCTTAAATTTAATACTTTTATTACACTATTTCAGATAACACCCTAAATTCTCAGGAAACTAAATATCAGCTATCCTCCGCTATTCTATATTTCCAATCTCTCCCTCTTAAAACAAAGAAACAAACCAAAACACTGCATCTTTCACTACCATAACTATCCTTCTCCTCTCCTTCTATGCCCACTTTTGAAAGTATAGTCTACAGTGGCTGATTCAGTTTCTTCACTTTACACTCATTCCTTAACTCACTACCGTCTGTCTTCTGCTCCCCCCAAATTATGAAACCATTTTTCTCCATGAATATCTGTGAACTCCATGTCATCAAATCCAATAAGGTCTTTTTTTGGGGGGGGGGGGGCATAAACTTATTTTGAAAATTTCAAAGACTCTATAGAGTTAACTATTCTCCCCTGAAACATTCGCTTTGCTTGATTTCTTTGATGCCACACTCTTTTGGTTTTCCAAACTCCTCTCTGACTTTAACTCAGCTTCCCTTGTTGGGCCCTCCAGGCTACTCTTTAAATTTTAAAGATTCTTAGGGCTTGGGCCTATATTCTCTTCTTTTCTCAGTCTGAACTTTATCTCTGGCCTACCATATCCACTCTCATAGTTACCATCAATATATTCATCATTTTTATATTTGTATCTGCATCTCATTCCTCTGAACTCCCTACTCATATCCAACTGACTTTAGCATTTCCAATTTGATGTCTCACAAGCAATTCATATTTACCACTTGAAAATCTGAACTTATTTTCCCGCAAATTTGCTCATTCCCCAGTATCTATTTATTTACTCTCTCTGTAACTGGGATCACCATAAACTCAGTTCCTTAAAGCAAAATCTCAAGGACTATATTTTATTCTTTTCTCTTGTTCACCTTCATATTCAATTGATAACCAAATTATTTTGTTTTAAAATTTTAAACATGCTCTTTTCTTTCTTTTTCCATTGGCCAAGCTGTAGTCTAAGCCCCCATCATCTTTTGTCATCATCTTCTAATTAATCTCCATACTAGCCACTTCTCCTTTTCAGTTCTCATGCTAAAGTCAGAGTGACCCTTTAAAAATACATTTTTTTTGTCATGTCCAATGCCTAGTACGGTTCTTGCCATACAATGGACACTCAATAAATATTTGATGAAAAAAATGAGAATTTATAAGTGATACATTCCTGATTTAGACCTTTTAAGAGCTTCCCATATCTAGGCTAATTAAATGGAAAAAATGTTAACATGTCCTGCAAGTTTCTGTATGATTGCTCTAACCTACCTTTCCAGTCTTCTCTCTACTTTTCAGACCACCAATTTTCTTTCCCACTTGGGCCTTTACACTCAGGTCTCAGCTAAAATGTGACTTACTTAAATCCTTAGATTAGATTGGGGCCTCTCATTGATTATGTAAACTTTAACATTCCATCCTTCTCCTTGCTCAGTAGAATTTAATAAAATTATAATGAATGCATCATTTTGATTTGGAGGAAAGAGGAGTTTAGCATTTGCCTTTCTTATTAGAATATTAGCTACTCCGAGGTAGAGTTATGGTCATCTTACTCATCACTCTTTCCCCAGTGCCTAACACAGTACCTGCCACATTGTAGTCACCCCAAAAAAGTCCCAAAGTGTGAGCAGGAATTTGTGAGATAAAGTGAAATTTGAGGGTGGATGGGGATGGAAAGTTTTCCAGGTGGGGAAACAGCATGCACAATGGCCTTAAGAAATGAAGGGTAGTGTGGCTGGAGTATAGATGTTGAGGGGTGGAGCTGGAAGAGAGGAGGCCATAGCTGTAGAAGGGTATAGAATGGAGAATTGTTTAAGGCATGTTAAAGAGCAAAAGTTTTATCACCTTCACTGCTGTATAGAGGATGACTTGAAGGACCCTGAAATCCGCTGTCTCATTTTATCCAGAAACTAATCTTTCCAAATAAGAAAGAAATATTTCTCCATTTACAGATGAAGGAATTGAGGCTCAGGCTTGTGAAATCTATAGTTGAAGGTCAAATATCTAAGAAGGATAGGGCTAAGAATTGAATTTGTGTCTTAATCCACATTTCTTTCCCTTGATCAATACCAGTCAGTGTATTGACAGCAAGAGGCAAAACATTCCTGAAAAGGGGATCAAGAAGAATAGCTGAATATTCTTTTTATGGAACCTCCTTGTCCCCAGAAAGGATTCTGTATGGCATCAAGAAGTGGACTAGTAGACCTAATCTGTAGGATTATGGTTAAGCTGCTTTTGCCCAACTGGAAGGATGACTGATATAGGAATCAATAGATGCAGAAAAGAGATAGACTGAGGGACCAGGGTGAAGAGAGAAGATAAGAAAAGGATTACAGCTATAAGGTTCCTCTGTCTTCATCTGACATGGGGGAGGTGGGAGGAAGCTGGATGTCCCCTCTAAGACAATATTTTTTTTCTTTTTAAATAAAATTTTATTGAAGTATATCATTTGTACATGAACATACATAAACAATAAGTATATATTAAAATTTGTGAATTTACAAAACAAACATGCATATCATCATACAGGGCTCCCATATATCTCCCCACCACCAACACCTTGCATTGTTGTGAGACATTTGTTATACACTATGAAAGAGCATTGTCAAAATATTACTACTAACTATAGCCCATATCTTACATTTGGTATATTTTTCCACCAACCCACCCAATTATTAACACCCTATATTAGTATCATATATTTGTTGTACTTTTCTAATATTTTTTTACATTTTTTAACAGATACTTAGATTACATAAATGTTACACAAAAAATATAGGGATTCCCATATGCCCCACTCCCCACACCTCCCACACCCTCCCACATAAACATCCTTCATTAGTGTGGCACATTCATTGCAATTGATAAATGCATCCTGGGGCTTTGCCATTAAGCAAGGTTCATAGTTCACATTGTAGTCTACACTCTATTCCACACAGTTCTGCATGTTATGTGATGTTATAAAATGGCCTGTATCTGTTGTTGCAGTGTCATTCAGGACGATTCACAAGTCCCGAAAAAGCCCCCATATTACAACTGTTTTTCCCTCTCCCTGCCCCCAGCGCCTCCAATGGCCACTGGCTCCACATCAATGTTGTAATTTCTTCCATTGCTAGAATCACAATATTTCTGTAGCAGAATACCAGTAAATCCACTCTAGTCCATAGTTCTTTCCCCAGTCCTGAGGATTCTGGGATGGTGATGTCCACTCCACCTCTAATTGAGAGGGGGCTTATATCCTGTGGGGAATATAGATGGGACTATCTTGCTTGCAGTTGCAGACTCTCTCTGTTCCTTGGGATGGTTGTTGTCCATCCTCATCTCCTTGTTAGTTATCCTGGGTAAGTTCAATGAGCTGTAGAGTAGGTGTTGCAACTCCGCTGAGGTTCCGGGCCCAGCTTGCACATGGAGAGCCCAAAGACTCGAGTGTCTTGGATGTACACCTACAAACTCCAGCACCAAGTATAAGTTTAAATAGAAGGGACAGATGAGTCATGTGTGGGGAAGACAAAATTGAGTCCAACTCTGTCACTCTCAGGAGCCCAAACTCCAAAGTAAGGCCGACTGGCAAGGCACCAAACTCCAGAGCTATCTGCTCTGACCATAGGACCTTGGTGTCTCCAGAGCCCTCAGGATCCCCACTATCTGAGGTGGCATCCACTGTGGCAGTCTATGAGATCCTGCTGAGATGTGCATAAGGATGACCTCCCGACTCACTTTTAAGTCTCTTAGCCATATAAACTCATTTGTCTTTACCTTTTCCCCCTTTTATTCGAGGTCTTTTTTCCCATTGCATTGCTAGTTAGTGCTTGGTTGTAATCCCTTGGTGCCAGGGAGGCTCATCCCTGGGAGTCATGTCCCATGCTGGCGGGGAAGGTAATGCATTTATATGCTAAGTTTTGCTTAGAGAGAGGCCACATATGAGCAATAATGAGGCTCTCAGGAGGCAATTCTTAAGCACCCCATAACAATAGACTAAGTTTCATATTCAAGAGCAAAGGCTCATAAGCATAGTCTTCAATATCAAGGGCCCATCAATGTATCATCCTCCTTCGCCAGTCATTGCCGCTGCACTCGAGGGACTGTTGTTGCCCCATTTGAGAATGCGGCAGAGCTCTCCAGGATGGGAATTCAATATTTTCTCGGTTATTGTGTGAGTCTCCACCCACTGTGACAATGCCTCATGAACATTTGAACAATTTTATATACCTTATAAGTATGCCCAGATGAACTTCCTGCCATGTATACCCCATCACTGATACCCCACACCAATGATCCTCCCCTGCCCCAGTTGTAACCCTCCTGTGATCCAAAGCTTCTTCCAAAATGAAGCCATTAAAATAGGCAAATGCAATTAATAAGAAAATGAAATACTAATGATAAGTTTAAATATAAGAAATAAAATACATAAAATTAAAAAAAAAACTAAAAATTAAATTAAATTAAAGATTGGGATATTAAAAAATAATGAAAAATATTAAAAAAATTTTTTTGACATTTTGCCTTTCATCTCTGTAATATTTGGTGACCTGTTTGTACAGTGACATTTTCTTTCATTTATTTCCTAGTGTTCTAAAACAATATTGATTGTCTTAAAAATATATTAGTCAATTACTTGTCCATTATACCTTGAATCTGCCCTTGCCTCCCTCCCCACTAGAGCCAGCCTAAATACTTCCACTATGACTTCCTCATCAGGCCTTTCAGGCTACCAGAGTCATATCTATCTATAGCAGTGATTTCCAAAACACATTTCCCATATGGAAAAAGTATTACAAAGAAAACAGCCATAAAACTAAACAAATAAACAAAACCCTACTTCTCAGCATTCTCGTGACCAACAAACAAAATGATGCATGATGTACATGAGATGCCTGGTACATGAAGGATATACAACAATCATTCATCCCTTTCCTTTTTCCTTGTTTTCCTCTCTAAGAATATGCACAATGTTCTTGTTCTGTCTGAAATAATTGGCCTTTGACCAGAGGTAGCAAACCAGTGGCCATATACTGTTTTAAAATATTTGAATAAGATATTCAATCTAGAAGTTCCTACATAAAAATCTGGATTTCTGCCTTTTGTTGAAAAAGGTCTGGCAACCTCAGGCTCGCTTTCCCATGGAAGTTGAGTAGCAGCGGCCTGCTTTAGAGAAGGCATGCAAACTCTAGTTTCCCATAGCCTGCCTCCATCATCCAGGTTGTCTGACATCCAGCTTGCTACATTCATTTGTGTTACCTGCTTGGCTCCTGTAGACATTTGGAATGTCTTCTCTAACTTAGACCATGGAGAGAGAACATCTGCTCTTGAGGATTTCATATTCACCATGCCTTGGAATATTTTTGTCTGTTGTTTGCTTGTAACATGGGCAGTGGCATTTGAGTGGATTCTATCCAGTGATAATAGAAATGCCTTCTTAAAATTACTTCCAGTTTTGCATTTTTGCTATGTGTCCCACAAGTCTTCTAGCTGTGGGAGGGTATTTCTCTAATTCTTCACTATATGAATTTGCTCATCTTCTCCCTGCACAGAATCTGGTTGATAATAGAAGCCTGATGGTTAACCACTGAATGAGTGCACTGAATGAATGAAGTAGGGATGCTGTGTTAAGCTCATTTAATCCTCACAATAACTTCATGATGAAGTTACTACTATTGCTCTCATTTTTACAAAAGCAGAAACTAAGGCTCAGAAGTTGCCCACTGAGTTACATGTTTCTAGAATCCTAAAAGAACATATTTCTAAGATCCTTACAGATCAGTAAGCCAGCTCCCTCATTTTGTAGATGAAGGAACTTCACCAGTCTCCTGGTGAGTAAGTTGGGTCCAGCAAATAGGCAGGGTCTTTTGGCTCCCAGCCCAGCGTTGGTTTCTCTAGGAGTGCCCAGGCTTGGATTTCTCCACCAAGCCTGTTCCTGGTCTTCGTAAATTTCCTGTAACCAACTTCCCTCTCCCTGAGTCATCCTGTCTCTCCCAAAGGAGAGATTCTGGGTACATCCCTGGAGCCATCTGAGATGAGATCAAGGAGTTGTGTTCACCTGACCTCAAATTCCCCTGGGAGAACTCAATTACACTACCCTGATCCGGCCTCACCTATCCTAGTGGGAAAAGGTGAGGGTGGAGTCTCCTGGAAAGAGGGAGTTTGGTTATTAACCAACAATGAAGACAGGCTTATAAGAGAACATTTATGGGCCTTGTTGTAATTGCCCTTTAATCCATAATTGCTCAGGTTCCTCTCCAACTCATCTCTGTAGACTGTTGACCTATTTAAAAGCCTCAGGCACAGCTGACATCAGAGATGTAGGAGAGCTTTCCAATGCTTCAGAGTTCCCAGGGAGTATTCACTCCAAAATTTCAAAAGGCCTTTTAGAATCACAGAAAATCTGGAAAGAACCATAGGGATCACAGATAGCCCCCTTACCCAGTTTCTACCACTCACCTGTCATTCACATCTTACAAATGAGGAATACGACTTAGGAAAAACATGGCTGAGGTCATTCAAAATTTGTGAATATAACTCTGCAGTTCCTAGATGATATATCAAGAGCCCCAGAATATATCCTTCCTTCAGTACTGACCATTCAAGTGCCAAAGAGTTGGGTCGCAATGCCCTTGATATTTGGTTCACTTTCTGATGATCTCAGACCTCTGGGAAATGGCAGAAGTCATCCATTGGGGGATTCGAGGTTCTGGGGAGAATAACTTCCAGCAAAGAAGCAAACCAGTTTCAAAAGCCAGAAAAAGGTGGAGACCATGCAGTCTGTTTAAGCAAGAATATAAATTCCTTTATATAAAAATCCTTGAGACCTACTTTCTTTTTATTAGGAAAGGGAAACAATTCAACCTAAACTCTTCCCTTCTTTAGCTGGCTTTCAAGAAACTGATGACTAACTTAACTAGCCTTCTTTCCTATCCTTGGACACACGAAGGTACTTATTTCAAATCTAGTTCCTCCTCCTTAGAATTCTCTGCTTCAAGTTCTTTGGATTGCAAACTCCTCCATGGCCTTTGAGTCTTAACCCAACTGTAATATTAATAGAGAGATCTCCCCTGGCCACCAAAATATAAGGTTGTTTCTCTATCAGTCCCTGTCACATCAGCCAGTGTTACTACACTGGCATCACTTATCATTCTCTGAAATTGTTGGCTTCTTGCTCTAGAATGGAAGCTCAATAAGAATAAGGGCCCTGTCCATCTCATTCCATGCTCTATCCCTTGTGTAAAAAGTATAAATTGTGCTATTAACAGAGGTCATGAAACCAGGCATTCAGACCAAAAGTTAAAGGTATCAAAAATAAAGAGAATGAATGCAAGAATGAGGAAAGAAGGATAGCATTTGTTAAGCACCTGCTGCATACCAGGAAGTCTATAAGTATTGTGTGAAGTGCAAAGTTAAAGAGAAAGGGAATGGAATTCAAATTTATTGAGTACTTAAATGTCAGTTGCTTCTTCATATTTTTAATCATCAGAATTATTCCAAATACTGTTTTCATGTCAATGATGGAAAAACTGAGGTTTAGAAAAGACATTTGCCTAATAGCCTATAGTTATTAAGTGACACAGTTAGGATTTGAACCCAATTCTTTCTCACTCAGTCTCCAAGGACTCCTGTAAGGTGGGTTTTTGTTTTTGTTTTTGTTTTTTAATGAAAGAAAGGAGAAGACAATATAATTTTAAAAAAAAATTTTTTAGGGAGTGAACTTTTGATTGAGAGGGGTTGGATTTGTTTACGAGGGAGAAGTCAAGGGGAAACTTAAGCTCTGGGACACTTGGGTCATACCCTGGCCCAGGTGCTGCAGGCTACCATGTTTCATGCATTGGGTGCAGATGTGCTGTCATCATGCACATGATGAATCACACCTTAGGAAGGGCAGATCTGGCTGTGGTGCAGCAGCTGAGCTTCTCAGTGGAACTCTGGGCCTGTAGAATAGGAAGACATGGGGCAGTAGAAATGAAATCCACTGAGTGCGGTCAAGTGGCCGAGCCTAAAGTGATAGAGCCAAATTGAATGTCAAAAAACTGGATTCTACGTTTCTCACTTGGAATTAGCTACATGCACAGCTGTCTTGATCATTATGTAGTTTAGAAGTGGGACTTTTCTCCACATGCTAAATTGATACAAGTGGCTCATATTTTTTAATTCATTTCTAGCTGACAAATAATTTTTGACTAACTGCTATGTTCTGAAGTTGCTTCTAGACCCTGGGAACTATCAAAATGAAGAAGATCTGGTGTTTGTTTGTATGTTTGTTTGTTTGTTTGTTTTTGCCTTGAATGAGCTTATATATGGAGTTGGAAACAGACCTAACTGTAATTCTAGACAGAAGACATGTTTTCATCATTTTTTTTCAATTTGATTCCCCTAAAAACAGAGCCTAAACAAGGATTGAGAGCAATTAGTTAATTTGGTAGGTATACACAAGAAGCAGGGGTGAAGGACGGTGGAGCATGAGACACAAAGGAGAAAAAGCTAATACAAGGATGTGTTTACAAGGTTATTGTGACTTAGTTGTCCTGGGACCTCCTGAGAAGGGGACAGAATGCTTCCCAGAATTGTCCCAAAAGGACACAAAGCTAGAACAAGGATGCACTGGATCCCTTCCCCATGGTTTGAAGATGACCATCCCCTCTACCTCTGGGCTGTGCTTGTTCATGTCAGCTGAGAGAGTTCCCATGGTATCAGAGGAGGCTCTGGGGCAGAAAGTAGAAAGACATCCCTGGCATGTGCTTGAGATGGAAGTTGTCAGAGCAGCACAAAGTGAGTCTGAGTCACACAGAAACTTCCACTGCAATTGAGGCTGAAATCAGAGGCTAGGGGATATGCAGAGACCCAGAGGATCCCCTTGCACATTCATTGAGAACGTGGATATATTGAGCAACTACACATGCCAGACATATTGCTGTTTTGGAAATCAGTGGAGGACCCCTCCATCTGGGGAGAGACATGAAAAATGGACAATTGTGTGATAGTATGGTAAAAAAAAAAAAAGAAAGAAAGAAATATGACTAAATACGTGCAAAAACCTGCAATAAAGGAAAGGCTCATTTGGGTTGGGGAACTGGTGATCAGGGAGGCCTTCATGAAGGAAGTAGCCCTGGACCACTGCCTGGAAGGATGAGAAGGATTTTGATAGTAGAGAACAACTAAAAGGAAATTCAGACAGAAGAAAGAGCATAAACCAAGAAAGGCATGGTGGTGGGAAAGAAAAGTGCCCAGAAGAGTGTACTATGAGGGAGATTGGAGTTTGGGGTCAAGTGGGCCTCAAAGGCGATGTTAAGATATTTGGATTTTATTCTTTGGGCAATGGGGTAATGCAAGTGTTTATGGGCCTAAGTTGTGTTTGGAAGCTACCTTCTTCTTCTCAGTTAAGAATGGCTAGATGCAAATAAGGTATCATGGGTGGTTGTAGTATAGAGCATGCCTCACCAGCCTTGACTTGCCAAGGCCATTGGCAGCAGAACAGAGGATCTAATTTGGACAAGTGGAATCAAGGTAAAGATATAAAGCAGGTTAGTTCCCTCCAGACATTCTCTGCCTTTGACGTCCACATGGAGAATGACATTAGCATTCTACTCCACCAACTGGGACAGTTTGATAATTTTTATTAATGTGTGGCCTGGTGAGTTGCCTCAGCCTCCATCCATCAAGCACTGCATCGTGCCTTCAACAGAGGCCCACACCCAGTGCCTCAGAAGCCCATATATCATGCCTCGAGGCAAGGAAGCAGATTCCCTTTTATCTCCCTTGCAAAAACACAGATGTTTGAAATGTCAGTAAATGAACCAGCCTTCTCTGGGGTTCAGGCACAGCTTCTCCCTGGATGACCTCCTTGGAATTCTCATTCCATTGCATTCCAGACAGACAAACTCTCCTTTTGTTCCTTCATTCAAGAGCTGCCTCTGCCCCCCTCTTCCAACCCCTGCGTCATAGTCAACACATTTGTGTGGCCATATCTGCTTTGTCCCAGCTGCTGAGACCATTTGCAAGGCAGATATTAGTTGGTATTTGACAAGTTTTCCTCCTTGACATCCCCCAAACCTGATGCATGGTTCATCTTTAGATTTCCCCCACATCTTTTCTTTATCATCTGTAGAAGCAAGGCATTATTGTTCAAGGGCAAAAGTCCATGGGATGGGTGGCAGGAGACCTGATTCTGACACTGAGTCTTTGTGTGACCTTGGCTAAGTTACTTCTCTCTTTTGGCCTCAGAATCCTATCTGTAAAATGAGGTAGTTGAACCAGATCATCTCTGAGGTCTTTCAGTTGCCAAAGTTTTATGACTTTAAGCCTCTAGGGATAGTAAATGCATACACCATCCCTCTTCTTTCTTTCATTTGTGGCAGAGTGCCTTTATTTATCTTATGTACTTTTTACTGAAGTATAGCATTCAGACAGAAAAGTGCACTAATAATAAGCATACAGCTTGATAAATTTTCACAAGGTGAGCACATGAATGGCACTGGTTCATTCATGTAACTAGTACTCAGATCAAGAAACAGGACATTATGAGCCCCCCAGAAGCCCATCGTGTATTTCCATCCAGTCAGAACCTGTCCCCCAAGGGTAAATCAGTATCTTGACTTCTAATACTTTCCATTGCTGCTTTCAAACTTTATATATAGATAAACATACAATGAGCATTCTGTTGTGCCTAGCTTCCTTTGCTCACTGTATTGTGAGCATCATCCCATATTGTTGGATAGAGCTGTAGTTTATTTATTATTGTTGTTGTTTATTTTGCTCTCAAGGGAAGCTGCCATTTAAAAAGCTTGCAGCTGTTTTTAATATCTAGAGACAGCAAGTTAGCTTGGAGCTGATCTTTTTTTTTTTTTTTTCCATCTGGGAAAGATCTCATGAATAACCTCTCTTAGTTATATAAAGGTAAGATCAGTAGGTAACCATTGCTTACTCTGTGGGAAGTATTTAACAGGGGCAATTTGTGGCCTGAAAAAAGCTGCCCCTCAATGACCTTTGGTATGTAGAGATCAAAGTCCCTGGGGAGCAACTATGAACATTTATTTTAAACCCAGGAGCTGCTGGGTAGAAGATCCTGATCATCTTCCTTTGTGAGGTAGAGCATTATTAGGAGCTCTCATGTGGGTTAAGAGCATCCCAACAAATAGGGAAACTCAGCATGGGGGAAGAAGAAGTCTGATTGACATAAAGCTCAAAGCGATAGTGTGCAGTCACGACCTGAGAATGAGGACTAGAACCCAGACTAAAGAGTTGTAGACCTGAGAGCTTAATCCTGGCCTCTTATGGCTGAAGGAGTGGGATTGTCTCCCTTGGAGAGCCACTGTGGCCCTTGTAAGACTCCTTTCTAATGCCTTCTCCACCTTGACCTGGCAGAAAGCCATGCACAACCCCTATCATCGTGACATCATGTGGTAGTGGCAAGAATTACAGGCAAATAAGCAAAGGGGACTTGCTGGAGACTTGATGCAGTTCTCTCCTTTTCTCTCCACAAGGCATTCGGAATTTTTGATTGAGGAAAACCTCTGGAGTTATTTTACAATAGAAAAGGTGAGGGGTTATCCTTGAGAGAGACACTGGACCTCTCAACAATGTGTGTGTGGGGGACTGAGAGATCAATCAGTCCAAATGTTAAAAGAGATATTTGTATTTCACATGGATGAAGTTGTCTACGTGATCACACATTAATTAATTAATTCATTCAAAAATTATTTATTGAGTTTCTGTTAACTGCCTATTCAATATGCTTCTTAAGTTCAGAACTAATTCATCTTCAACTACAATCTCTTCTTTCCAGTAGGACTCTTTCATTCCTCCTGCCTTTCTTAATGCAACTGGCATCTGCCTTATGGTTAGGAGGCTCCTTGTAGCTGAAATGCCTTGGAGATGGCCATCTACCTATTGACGAAGAAGCATATTGTGGGGAGGGTTTTCTTTCTGGAACATAGTCAGCACTGAATAGATGTTTGCTAATTGTTGTGATCTGACACTATAGAATTATGTGGCCTCCCAAATCAAATCTCTGGACTTCAGCTTTCCCAGTGAAAGAAAAAGAGAAAATTGTTGGATAAGTTAATGTCTGAGTCCCCTTCTAGATGTTTCCTAGAGCTTAGATGAATAATCTCTTGTCCTTTATTTATCTTGTGTAAGTCTCTGTTGGGGTGGTTCACCCATCTAAAAATGGATAAGCTGGTCATATTAAAAATATTGAGGTATGAACTATAAATACTTAAGATCTGTGCATTTTATTGTATGGAAATTATATTCCTCAATTAAAATGTCAGTGTAAGCAGGTGGCAGAGACTAAAACTACCATTTATAGGGCTCTGTGGCACAGTAATACCCCCCAGTCATGAGTTAGGAGGTATATCATCCCATTTCATTGATGAGAATGATGAAGTTCTGAAAGATTTAGTATCATGATTTGGATATGATATCCAAAGTCAAGTTGGGTTCAGTTTTAACCCATTGCAGTTCCAAAGCCTAGAGCAATCATAACTGGTTCTGCCTTTTGCATGAAATCTTTACTGATTCCCATCCCAGCACTCATTGAGATTCCAGATTCCGAGATATCTTGCTCCACAAACTCTAGCACAGTCACCATCTTGTCTGCTGATGATGCCCCCACTATCTGTGCTTTGTGAATAAACAGAGACCATCAGTTCCCAAGACTGTCAATCTACCCTATTTTATGAAACCTAAACTTGCTGCTAATGTGTTTTGCAAGATACAACCAAAAAAAGTAAAATTTTGAACAGAAGGTCACCGTTTTGGAAAGGACTTTTTGAGTTTTAACACTAATGTTGGGCATCAAATTCATCTTAAGCAGAGCTGAATATTCCCCCTGGGTTAGAGGGATGGGTTTTCAATGATCAGTGTCATTTGGGATCCTGGAAAGCAGCGGGTGGATATTTTTGGCATGGTTTATGCCCAATGCCTCATTCTTTAGTTGACTCAGGTTTCTGGGTGGGGTTTCAGTTCTGTAGTAAGGCTCTGGGCCTAAGACAACAGTCTGGCCAATTTCCCCTCAGGTCACTCTAACTGACTAGAAAAAAATGCTGGTAACTTTTTCACAGGACAGAGATGGAAATGGGACCTTTACATTGTTGTCTACATGGAAATTGTATCTGGTCGGATAACAAGAACTGGGAGACATTGGGTTGCTTTTCTAAAATATCTGGGCATAGAAATGAGCCTCTCTTGCCATTGTGCAATGCCTTCTACTTTATAAGAAGTCTTTTACATACATTGTCTCATCATTTGCTTATAATAATTCTATAAAGTAGAATATTCTTGGACTAATTTTCCATATGATCAGAGAGGAAAATTGACTTACACAAGGACATATAGTGAGAGGTGCCTTTGGGACATAATTAAGGATTTCTGCTCCTGTTGTCAACCGGCCACCCTGCAAGGACTTGGAGTTATCACAGTCAATCCTAGAAA
The DNA here is from genome assembly GCA_029593785.1 of Cabassous unicinctus. NCBI lineage: Eukaryota > Metazoa > Chordata > Mammalia > Cingulata > Chlamyphoridae > Cabassous > Cabassous unicinctus. The sequence continues at coordinate 83,237 of JAQZBX010000687.1, read as the reverse complement.
TCTATATCATCATACCTACTACCCAAATGGGAAAACTGAAACCTGAGGAAGGTAATGTGTGCGGTCCCAAATTAATTAGTCAATATCCTAGGTTGGCTAACCCTGAGTCCACACTAAGGTCCCTCTTAATGACCCTCTGCATGGAGAAAATGGTTCACTTACAACCTGGTCTGAGAGCTGAATCTTCTGTAACTGTGAAGCATTTTAATATGGCTAGACGATTTTAGGAAGGCAAACTGCCATTTCTTGAATATCTCTGTATGCCAGACCCTGTGTATATACACTCTCAAATCCTCGCAGCAATTCTGTGAGCTAGAAATTGTTAATCCCACTTTAAAGAAGAGAATGCTCAAGCAGGTTAAATCGCTTGCCTAAACAAGAACTGGGATTTGAATTCAGGTCTTTCAGAGGCATACCAAGCTGTCTTTCATTACTGAACTATAGATTATTAGTGTTGGAAGGGGCTTTAGATATCATCCAAGTCACCTTCCTATCAACTATTTTAAGGATGGGGAAATTAAGGCCCAGAGGAAGAAAGGGACTTGTGCATTAAAATAATATTCTTAATCCAAGTATATTAACCTAATTGAGTAGGTTTTCGAGGCTGGTACTTCTTAGATTCACTGGGCCTGGGTATAAAGTTCATTCATTGACATCAGGCCAACAGTCCAGGGAGGAATCAGAAAGTACCTGGAGATTACCCAGGGATTCTGGACACAGAGGGAACAGCCATCTTCACCCCCAAGGCTCTCCTAAAGTGGGGCTTTGCCTTGAGCATCAGCTTGAGGACTAGAAAACTGTGACTGGAAGGCCACACTGCTCAAATGGAAAATTCCCTGTAAGTCTCTCCCAGTTCCTCTGCTTCTTCCTGAGTGAGTGTAATCCTAGCAACTGGGTTATGTCACATTTCACTTTGTTTGGAGAGGATAAGTTTTTCCCTATTCTTAATGGTTGATTGAGCCTTTGTGAGCTCACAGATGTTATCTTGAGATGCAGGTGGGTTAAATTTGGTTATTGAGACATAATAGGAAATAGTGTTTTGGAGAGTTTGGATTAGAGGGAGCGATTGAATCTTTCCCAGTCAAAGGTCCTGTTTGGGGGCCAGAGAGGGTTTCTCCCACCCAGATGGACTCCTCCAGCTCTGGAACAGCCCACTCCCTGACTCTGTCTGATGTAAATTCAGATATAGCAAAGGCTGCGGAGACTGTACCTACCTGTGTGTTCAGCTCTGTGCTCTTCCCTGAGGCCATATCTTCCTGGCCGCTTCAGACTCAAGGTTTAACGAATGGGTGTTGTATAGCAGGAGTTCAGGCTATCAGACTCCTGCGTTCTGATTCCAATTAAGCTACCAACTTGCTTGTGGCCTCTGGGAAGTTGCTTCTTCTCTCAGGCTCTCTTTCCCCAACTGAAAAAAGTGCGGAGAACTTCATCTGCAAAAAAGGGAGAATTCCATGTCTGCCACAGTCTCCTTGGATGATTCAATCTAAACAGCATATTTACTGATTGCGCACACTGTGCCAAACACTGTTCTAAGTGCTGATAATTCATTGGTTAACAAGACAGGCATAACCCTGCCCCCTTAGAATTTAGAGCTGAATAGAGGAAATAGATAATAAACAATTGACTTTAAGCGCCATGTCAGCTGTGGAGAGGGAGCATGGCATTCTCTGGTAGTATATAGTAAGAAGTTTTAGCCTATTGTTGAAAACTATCTTCAAATGAAATAAAAATGTATTTATGGGACCAAAAATATTCTATCTTTAAAGCCAGATATCTCTTCTTGATGAGTAGGACAAGGCACATTGTGAACAGGGCAGCTGACCATTAACTACGTCAAGGAGAACTGCATCATATGCTTACTGAGCTGGAAGCATCTGCTGGAAAGGGAAACCCTACATCTAATGGGGCTGGGCCACTGAAAGCCTGAAAGAATGTCTAATTCTGTACTGGTGAGATTATTTAATTAGTATCTGACTCTCCCCTAGGCTGTAAGCTTCAGAGCAGGGACTAAGTAAGTCTGTGTCATTCAGTGTTGCATTCCAAGACTCTAATACAGTGTATGGCAAATGGTTAGCACTTAACAAATATTTTTGAATGAATGTGGTTGACAGGAGATGAGACAAGGGCCAGATCACAGACGGATTAGAAAACAGGCTAAGCTGTTTGGACTTTATCCTGCAGGCAAAGGGGAGCCTTTGAAGCCTTTTAAGGAGGATCATAAACATGATCAGAATGGTGCTTTGGAAAGAAAGATAACTTTTCTAAATCTCCTGGTCATGGTTCCTTGTTTCTTTAGCCAAACTGTGAGCTTCCTGATGGATCTCTTCTCCTACTTCCTTGTGTTTAGCACAGTTCCAGGCATAAATTAAGCACTCAGAGAATGTTTGTAGCATGAATGAATGGATGAATGAACAAATGAAGGCACAATAACAACAATAAAATGGCTGAATAGATGGTAAGTATAGTGTCCAATACAGTCTTGGCATCAATTGGCCTGAGGTTTGAAATCCCAGTTCTCTACCTATTAGCCGGGTGAGATTGGATATGATACTAATTTTTTTTTTTGGTCTCAATTTCTCTCTTCACTGGGAATAATAATAATGTAACTATGAGATGACAAAGTAGATGTAAAATACCTGATTTTACATTAGTGCGTAGAACATAATGGGAGCTCAGTAAATTTCAGCCATTTTTATTACTATTTCTCCTTACATGGGGAAAATGAGTGATTATCCAGGGAAGCTACACAGGAAAATTGCTGGATCCCTCCTTCTCTCTTTGCATAGTTTATAATAAAGGACTACAAACTTTAGACTTGCAAGAACCCATGGAAATTGCCCAGTACAACTCCTTCATTGTATGTACAGGTGAAAAGATTGAGCCCTGGAAAGAGAAGGCACTGACCCAGGTCATGCAGAGCTAGAACTTTATCCCATGCCTTCTGGTTTGTCATATGGATAGAGCAATTATCAATGAAACTGGCCTCATGATTTCCAGTGTTCTGGAGGTGGAATAGTACATGGGGCCCTTAAACGTTCCTCAAGGAATGGCCTTGGCTATTCCATTCCTTTTGCTCAAAAGTTATTGTGATAGTTTTCCATTTCAATTTTCTTTTTCTTGAGAGAGATAGTAACCAGAAGTGATAGGATTGGTGAAAATAATAGTCACACCAAAGACAAATCTTGCCATGTTCAGTGTTGTCCCTATAAACTTAAACCCCTCAAGGTCTCCTGGCTGGCCCCAGCTGCATATTGGTCCAGTGATAGTAGTAGCCTATAAGTGAGACAACTAAGAGGAGAAGAGTAGGTGAGGGAAGATGATTATGATTGAGTTGCATGGGATCCCAGCAAGGACACGCCCAAAGACCTTCTTTCCAAAGATCCAATTTTCCTATTTTGCACTTAGATGGGGAAAGATTGGGTGAGATGATACAATATGTAAGTATAGAGTTGAAATCAACTGGACTTGGTATCGGATTATTATTGATGAGAGAGAAAGGTATCAAGGATAATATCTGCTTGCATAGGGATGTTCTTCCCTGAGAAGGAGACCTCAGGAAGCAGACCCTGATTAGGATGAAAGATGCTGAGTTCAGTTTTGGTTATGTTGAGGCTAAGGTACTTGGGAACATCCAAGTAAAGATGTTAGCCAGGCAATTAGATATGAGGACTGGAACCAAGGAAGGATGTCTAGTCTGGAGATAAAACCTTGAGCATTACCAGATTGTAGATGAAGGTAAAACAATGTGTGTGGCTGCATTGTCTTCATAAGGAGAATCAACCCAGAGGGGAAGTAGGCCTGGGACTGAGTTTTGGACAACTCCAACGATTAACTGCTAGGTAGATGTGCCTAAACCTACTTTTAGACTGAAGACAAGCCTAAAAGGAACTACGCAGGAACAACCAAGAGATTGGGGATACTGGGCAGCCAGGAAAAAAGAGCTTCAAGGAGTCAGAGAGGGGTCAACAGAGTGGAGCTGTAAGTTGCCCAGAATCACTCTGGTGGGAAATGGCAGAGTCAAGATTTGAACCCAGGTCTGTGATTCCAAATGCTATGCCCCTTCCAAAATGCTATGCTGCTACCAATCTCTGAGACAAGCTGGATGGTAACATATCCATGACTGGAAGCACAGTCTCGCCCCCTGACTCTGGCTCCCTAGACCCCAATGCCCCTCAGAAGAGACTGAAGCTTAACAGAAGGAAGATGAACCAGAACTTGAAACTCACTCCAAGAACACTAAGGCTCCTTTTTGCAAAACTTTCTTCCCACCCCCATCCCCGGGGAAAGGAGTCCAACAAAACTTCAATTCACTTGTAATTGCTCCACTCCCAGAATTAGAAGGGTTTTTTTGTTGTTGTTGGTCTGCTTCTAACACCCTCAACCGATGCTTTTACAAAACTGTTATTTTAGTGCTGTTTGGACTTGTTTTCTACATAGCTCTTGTATTCTATTATTTCTCTCTTTTTTCCAGGGTTCAGACTAATTAAAGGAAGTGTAAATCACACCTCGTTTGCACAAAATACCTTTCATGAGGTCTGGAAGCAATTTAGCTTCTGTTTGCCAAAGATCTTTAGGAAAGAAAAAAATCCCCCTTGGTTAAAAAAAGATTAATTTCTTGGTGCCAAAAAAAACCATTAAGTGCACCTCCCATTTCTGGGATCTTTTATGGTTTTTATGTGAAAATGGCAGCCAGGGAAGGAGAGAGAGAAAGACCAGGCTGGCTCCACAATTGCATCTGGCCATTCTGAACCACCGGTTCAGCTGTCTTGCAGGAAAAATTCAGCCTGTTAGAATTCAGTCCGGTCTCGCAGAACATTCGGAGTGATTAGAAGTCTGTTACTTGCTGTCTTCTGCCCCAGATTCCAGTCAGCCCCTACTTGATGTTCTCTCCCAGGCCATGGGTCCTCGATCTGGGATAAAGCTCGGTCAGTGAGGCTCTGGTCAGGAGAGCAGAGCTGTCACCTTGGACAACTTGCCTCCTCTGTCAGAGACCTACTTCCTAGTTCAAGCCCTCTTGCTTCTCCTGGGCTCCCTCTGCCTCTGCCTCCTCTGTCTTGTATATGTTTACCCCTGGAAACATAGTGTCTGCATTTCCTCTGAGACTCTGAGGGGTTAACATACTAGGATGTGAAAGCAGGGAGGGCCCTTGGTTGCCGTCTAACTCCCTCATTTTGCAGACGGTTAGAGTGGGCGCCAGCAAGGGGGAATGACTCACCCATGAACCCACACTGATGACCTAGCAGAGCCTGAGTTAGACCCCAGAGCCCAACTCTCAGTCCAGTGTCCTTCTCTCTTCTTCTTCATAGAGATGATCCTTTAATAGTGGAATTTCATACAGCAAGATGATGGGAAACAATTTGTAGGCTTGGAAAGGGCATTGTGTTCCTCACATTATACCCTGATGATAGTTGCATGTGCTGCCTTCTCATAAAATCAGTCATGGAAAAAGAAAGGGGTGAACTAGTCTACCCATAGATGAAGATATGGTAGAAAAAGATAAGGTTTTGTTCCAGAAAGTTCCAGTGTTTGACTGTCAGCTTCCTCCATATTCATTTGTGTGACATTATGCAAGTCACTTCACCTTTCTAGGCATCTGTTACCCCAAATGTAAAATAGGGAGAATAGTATCACCTGCCAGGATTTGGGGGACAATGAAATGAGATGGTGAGTTTAGTAGGCCCTTTGTATGGGATCGATAATTGGAGGCTGCAGTTGTTGCAAGTATCTTATTTCTTGAGGGTAAGCTGAAACCTGTGAATATGGCCACTTCTTGGCCTCCCCTTCCTCCAAGTGTGCAATGTACCTCCTAAGAAAATAAGTAAATAATAATTCAGAAATATTTGGAACTTGTTAAAGCATGAAATTTCCAGGCTGCTTTTCTGCTAATCTGAAACTTCTGTAATTCTTCCGAAGAGGAGTAAGCTCTGTGGACAGAAATAACTTTATCCAAGAATGTATTACATACTATGTTTCCTCAGTTGATATTTTTTCCATTTGAAAATCCCAACTTAAGAAAAAGTTCTGGGAGTTGGAGGAGATGAGGTGTGGGGAAGAAGAAGCAATGATTCTGCTTCAGGGAACCTGTGTGAGCAAAAGAAAAAAGCACAGGCTTTGGGGTCTGGCAGCCTAGGTTCAAATCCTGGCTCTGCTACTTCCTATTTATATGACCTTAAATATTTTTTGGGTTTTTTTTTTTCAACATTTTTTTCAAAATGAGAATAATGAAACTCATAGTTGGGGATTATTGTGAGAATTAAAAATGTTCTTAAAAAATGTAGCAGGATGTGTAGCCTGTAATAGATGCTCAAGCAGTTAAATTGTACAGTGCACGAGGAAGAGAGGATTCTAGGAGAAAAGTTGTAGGTAGTTCCAGAAAGTCTACTTGGTGTCAGAAAACCAGAGTTTGAGTCCCAGTTCTAAAAATGACTGGGACTTACCTTTCTGAGTTTCAATTTACCAGTCAATGAAATAGAATCCATGGAGGATCTTGAAACCTGCCCCATCATCTCTATATGTTCTGCCATGGACTTAGCCACCCCATCCTCATCTTTGCTCTCCTTGGGCATTGCAATATTTCCCTGTTTAGTCTCCCTGTCTCCATTCCTCCTTCCTTTTGCCTTCTAATCCCCTCTTTGCTGTCAGAAGGATGTTTCTAAAACGTGTCATAATTCTTTTTTGCCTTCAGAATGAGGTTTCCATTTCTCAGCATAGCTTAGAAGGTCCTCCAGAATCTTACCCTTCTTGTCTCTCCAGCCTCATCTCTCCTCACCTCCCTGGTCCTCTTCACCCTTCCCTCTGACCACTGCTCAGGCAGTCCCTCGGCTGAAATCCCCTTGCATGCCTACCCTTCTTCAAGAATCACCACTTCACCCAAAGACTGTTAAGCGCTTCACTTATAAACTTACTAATTATTGGATTTATAATTTGGGTTGAGCCCCCATTTGCTTATTTGTAAGATGGGGACATTAATCCCTTCTGCACAGGATTGAAGGAGGAATCAAATGAGACAACAGTGTAACTGACCTTTTCTCCACCATTAAGCATTGGCACTCCCTCTTTTTGCTCTCTTTGCTTGCTCTTGGACACCGCTTCAGACTCGGACTTTACACTCTCACGGGCCCAGTGCTCATCACACTGGATGGTAACAGCCTATGCCTGTGACTTTCTCTTCTGCTGGCCTGGGAGTTCCTTGAGAGTCCATGTGGTTCTGCAGTTGGGTTCTGCTGTCGAATTCCAGCTCCATCAATTAGTAAGAGCACAGCTTTGGATGAATTAGTCTGAGCCTCAATTTCCTCACCTGTAAAATGGGGATAACAACAGCATCCATCTATCCCACCAAGTTATTGTTAGGATTAAGTGAAAAAAAAAAAAAAATGCATGTAGAGCACTTAGTAGAGGTGCTGGCACATGGAAAGAACGCTACGAATGCTCGCTATGATTATTATTGCTATTGTATCCCCAGTACCTGGCACAGAGAAGATAGTCAGTCATTTTTGCAAGGACAAAAGTTCTTTAAAAGGGAGGGGAGAGCAGGGTGAGCTTTCTGATGGTTTTCAAAGGAGAGTTGGTAGCAGATCCAGGACGGGGATCAGGCCAGGGCACCCCAGGCCCCCTGCGCCTTCCTCTTTCCCTCTTTTGTTTGAGACTCTGGAAGCGGGTGAGGAAGGGAGAGTGCCTAAATCCTGCAGAGTGGGGCAGGCACAGGCACAGAGAGAAGCAGCAACACGTGAGCCAGCAGGCCGTCCTTGCCAGTATGCCGTAATCCTGTCCTGGAGCATTTCCTGCATTTCTGTCCCAGCCTGGCACCCTCTCACACTCTCCCTGCAGCCAAGCCAAGCAGCCGGGCCTTCTGTCCCCACCCCTGGCCACTTGTGGGGGCTACTTAAATCATCTTGCCTTTTCTCAGCCTGATTGGAAGCTTCTTTGGGGTTAACATCCCGTGAGCTGGGCAATGGACCCTCCTGCGTTTGAATTACAGCTGCTTACCAGGTCTGTAATTAGATCAAGTGACTCAGTATCCCTGAGCCCCAGTTTCCTCACCTTGAAAACAGGGATACTAATCCCCACTCACAAGGTTGTCACGAGGGCTGAAGGAAACCACCTGCGTAGGATGCGAGTCAGCGCCTGGCCTACCGTAAGTGCCTCTTAGGGGATTAGTCCCTGCTTCCTCTTCTCACTGTCTACACTTGCCTCCCGGACACTGCTCCGCTCCCAGTCTCCTGGGCATAGGAAGAGTTCCCAGCAACTGGGAGTGGTCAAGGCATAGCTCAAAGGTGGAGAGACACGTTGGGCTCAGTGACCTGTTAGGTTCTTCCAGACTTACAATTCTGATTCGCTATGAAATGCTTTCAAGGTTGAGAAGGTCTATGTGAGGACAAGGGGCCCACTCACCCTCTACCTCCAACCCCCGAATGTCCTGGCATTGTCTCCTGTTAGCACATTGCCAAAGAGTCACTCTTTAAGTGGATAACTCCCCAGCTTATATCTTTCTCATTTCCCTCTGGAGCTCACTGTGGAAATAATCCACTGTCTCCCCCTTCCTAGCTTTAGCACATGTTCTGGTAAAGATAGGCAGGAACGCAATAACTGTTTTCAGAGGGAATGGTTCAGGAATTAGTTTATGGAACCATCTGAAGGAATCAGCCTGCCTGATCTTCCTACTGTACATTCTCTCTTAACACAATGCCTGACCCATAAATGAGCAATATTATATTAACTTAACAAGGATCTGTTGCTTGCCTACTATGTGTCAAACTAGGCACTTAGTGGGAATATGCCATTCACTACCTTTTCTCCTGCAATCTATAAATCAAGACTCAATGGAACCTGCAGAACTTAGGGTTGCTCTTGTCCCCAGTTTCATCTCCTGCCACTCCTCTCTACGGACCCTTCCCTCAGCCACACCAAGGCTGCTGCATTCCTCTGAAAAACTGCCATTTTACTCCATCCTCATCTTTTCAGACATGACCACCCATATGAGTTTTTTCTCTTTAATTTATAATTCCTAGAATGCTGTATCCTTTAAACAGTAAGTTTGCATTTTTTGTAACAATAAAAAGCTAGTTTTGCTTCTAAAAACAAAGGAAGGACAAGCCAAGAAATGTGATTCGGCTCATAAGAAAAGCAGTAGCCAGGTAGTGGTCATTTAGAGAGGAGACTGGGACATCTTCACAAAGCAGGAATTAAGACTGGAGTCTTGAAGGTAGGGCTTGGAGGCAAGGAAGGAAGAAGGAGGGCATTCCAGGTACAACTTGTAAATCATGCACTGGAACAAGAGACACAGAGACAAATGTAGGTTGGCTGGAGTGGATGCAGAAGGGAATAAATTTAGTGCCTTAGACTGAGGTCCGATGTACAGTGCCTTAAATGCCAGGCTTGGATGCTTGAACTTGACCCTGTACAAAGTGGAGGGCTGCTGAAGTTTGATGTGCAAATGAATAACTCCACTGGGTCTGTGCTAGAGAAAGAGCAGGGATGATGCTCTGATATGTTAAATTTGACAATATCAGGACTTCTGCAGATTGGCTTGGTTATCTGCAAAAGGTCAGATGGTCCCCATCCAATATGTAGAAACAACCAAGAATGTTAGGGTTGGGCTTGACTTCTTGAAAGGAGTAAAAGGCCAATCCCTTTTTCAGAGGGAACCAGGTTTGTTGTCTTTCTCTACCTTCCCAACAGACTAAATCCAGGGACACGCTCACAAGTGCCTTCCACTGGGATCAACAAGCTGTTTATTCTGCTTATGTCAAATGCAGGCAGCTTTCTCTTGGAATATCTATAGTAAGCTCACCCTCAGGATTTAGAACACAATTGAGGCAGAGTTGGGGTGGGGTGGGAGACAGAAAGAGAACAGTTCTGTGCAAATCCAGGGGCCTGGCGCTGGCCCTTGAGGGCACTGCTCGCTGCCTTGTACAAGATATTCCCCTAGACTGGAAAGGCCTCACTCCTTCCTCCCTCCATCTAACTCAGGGGTTGGCAGACTAGGGCTCATGGACAGGCTGCCTGATTTGCAAATAAAATTGTACTGGAGCACAACCATGCCCATTCAATTCCATCCTGTCTGTGGCTGCTTTTACCCTACAACAGCAAAGTTGAGTAGTTGCAACAGATTGTGTGGCCCTCAAAGCAGGAAATATTTACAATCTGGCCCTTTATAGAAAAAGTGTGTCGACCCCTTTTCCAACGCAGTTTTCTCTATCTTTGAGCTTTTAAAGCATAGCTCAAAGTCACCTCTGCCAGGAAGCTTTCACTGGCCATCCCTGTTTTCAACGAGTGTTCTTCCCTCCCATGTAGTCTGCCATTTAATTACTATTTTTTAGCATCATATCTTTGCCCCATTTATGTGTATTTTTTTTTAAAGTCTCTGAAGTACAATACACAGCTCTTGTGGGCAGGGACCGCATTTTAAAGTTTCTGTAAAGCCACACTCAGCAGTTGTTAGCAACGTGAAGAGTATGTGTTCTGAAGAGAGACATGCCTGGTGTCAAGTCTCGTTCTGCCACTGGCCAGTGCTATGACTTGGAATGAGCTCCTTCGTGTCTTGGAGCCTCTCACCTCTTCTGCAGTTCAGCACAATAACATGTGCCTCCCTACCCAGGTGATTAAGGCTCCAAAGAGATAAAGCAAATGCACAGAAAAATAAAAACAAAAACCACAATTCTTTGAGTTAGAGGGAATTGAATAGTAATTGACTTAGACTACTTGGGGTCTTGCTTTACCAATATGTAAACTTAGAATTTTCTCCCAGAAAATGCTGGGAGAGAAAAAAAATTTTTTTTTTACCATATATTTTGAGAAACACTATGCAGTCTCCCCCTTAAATTCATAGCATATATATTAAAGGTTTTGAGCTATCCCATGGGAAAGAAATCTGTTCAATTTTAACCCTGTATTTTTCTAATTTATTTGGCCACACCCTGCAATGGCTGTGACCATCTCATAGGAGGTAACTTTCTGAAAAACATACTTTGGACCCATGGAAACTGGGGCTTCTGCAGCCCGGTCATACTAGGTTTACAGAAACAGCCGCTGCTTATCAGAGCCTCCTCTTTAATCACCAGCTGAAGAAATGCAAAGAAATGCAACAAAATGCATTATTTTAACATAAAATAATGCCTTCGAGATCTATTTCTTCTCTAAGTCAAGAAGTAGAAGTGCGCATGCCACCAAACCCCAGGGATGTCAGCCATGATAGCTGGTAAGCACTGGCCCCTTTGTCCTTGAGCTTGTAGACTCGTACACCTGGGGCACATACCCGGGCATATCCATGATTTTGCCCTTTTCTCCTGCTACATGAAACCCTCTTGCCAGGGATGCCTTTGACATCCTTAGCCTTAAATCCACTAGAATCTTTTCAGTCCACATCAAGTGCAGTTGACCCCTCCCTCTTTCTGGAAGAGAACCCTTTGGGTCTCAACTTGGCCTGTGCTGCAAGAGGAAATAGAGGGCTTGGGGAATTATTCCTGGGGGGGAAGCATGAAGTCATCGGGGAAGCTTGCGACTGAGACTCTGCCTCACTTGAACAGCAATCAAGAGTAGCTATTAGTTTTCACTAGTGAGCGCCAGCATGCATTTTGCAGACTTCTGGCAGTGGGGCTGTGACCTGAGCTGGTGGTCAGGAAGCCTTCCTTGCTATCTGCCCAGGACACGTCTGATGTGTGCCCTAGTGTCTCAGTGCAGTTAACAGTGTCCTGTTTCATTCTCAAAGGTGCCCTGCTCTGAATGATAGATTATATGGTCACCACACCCACTCCCTCTCCGAGGCTCTTTCTTAACAGGCTAGAAGTCTCGGTGGTCTTCCGGAAAGGGAGGAGGAAGCCCCAGTTCCCAGGGCTAGTCATTGTCCATGCAACCAACAGAGGGCGCTCCCACACCACACAACACTGGGGTCCGGGAGCTGGGGGCCAGCCCTGGGAGGAGGCGGCCAGCTGACCTTTCTCCAGGCTGTTCTCGGGTTGCCAGAGCAGCGGAGGTGTCAGCTGAGAGCGGTCACAGCCTAGGGAGGAGAGGGAGGGAGGGAGTCTGGGGCACCCGAAGGGGAGGAAGAGCTGGCAGGGGAAATACACAAACATACAGACTCGCATTTCACAGAGACAGGGACACAGGCAAGCTCACAGAATAGGCACATTGTCCCTACAAGCGGTAAATGCAGAACACCCGCCCAAACACAGCATCCAAATAAGAGATAACAAAACCACACAGAAGGCAGGGCCACAACGTGAATGCAATCCATCACACGCAGATGCACCTAGCACAGTCATCCCATCCTGCTAAGCAACAACAAAGGCACACACGTGTGTGTGCACATAACCCCACTGGGGCTCAAGACACAAAAGGCAGATAACAAAGACACATGTATGCACAGTCACACAAAAGCAAACAGATGCATGCGAAGAACCTACAACACGTACTGACACACAACATGGGGACAGCACACCACACCCAGACGACACACAGCTCTCACACAACACACAACAGATCCTCCCAGAGCCATGTAACAGGCAAACAACAGAAGCACACAAGATGTGTAAGCACAGGCGCCTCCCCCACAGGCATACTGCACAGGCATGTGTTCTGTCCCACATGCAGCTAGATGCACGCAGCACAAACAGGCACACACAGCCCATGGCGTGTCATTCGGCTCAGGCACTCACGCAGCACACAAACCACCCAGCACTCACTCCATGGGCACAAGTCCACATGCATCAAAAACACTTGGGATTCAGAAAAGACTTCCAGAAGAGAATAGAGAAAGAGGCCAGAAATGGGGAGAGAGGATAGAGGAGGATGGAAAAGAGAGGAAAATAATGAGCATTTTCCACAGGGAGATAGGGCCGGAGACCAGATCTAGTCCTCAGCTCAGCCTCTTCTCCCGTCTTCACTTCTGTCACTGTCTCAAAAAGCAAGTTGGTTTCGGGCAGTGCCCTTGGAAGGGCCACACAGACTTGGTGGCTACAGCAGGGGCTGATGGTGCCCCAGGGAGAGGGAGCCAGCAGCCTGGGGCCAGGCTTGAGCCTCAGTCTGAGTTGGGGCAGTGGCACCAAATCACATCTCCCTGCCTCCCTGCAGCTTCCTCTCCAGGGAACCTGCCCCCCAACACACCCCATCTCATTTCACCCTGAACTTTGAGTTGCTTATAGTCCACAGCCCGATTTTCTCAAGGCAGCAAGAGCTGCAAGGAAGCTATTATCAGACTATCGGGCTATAACCCCCTCGTGCAAGAGAAGACAGAGCAGGTCAGGATGGTTCAGGGCTCTGCAGAACTTGCTTATTACATAACTGAACAAATAAAACTCACTTCTTGGGATCACAGGATTTTTAGTGAAACAGATTCAGATCAGCAAAGCTTCTTGGAGCACCTACCCTGACCCAGACAGTTCATGATGCTGAGATACAGAAATTAGAGACTCAAACTCTGCCCTTCCAAAAACAGAATCTAATGGGGGATAGAGATATAGAAGATAAAAGATGAAGTGAATATATAGAATTTGGTTCTTTTAATATGATAAAAAAAAAAAAAGAGAGAGAGAGAGAGAGAGAGAGGGCCAGGTAATGAACATTTATTGAGACTCTACCACATGTACTACATCTTGCTGAGCTCTGTATATTCATTCTCTGTTAAAGCTCATAAAATACACACCAGAAAACAGGGATTATCATCTCCGTTCTACAGATGAAGAAACCAAGACTAAAATCGTGAAGTCATCTGCCCAAGGCAGCACAGTTAGGAAGTCCAGGCTCAAACTAAGCAGTCTGAGTTCAAACACCCATGCCATTTCCACTACATGGTAATAAGTATTTCCTCTGTTTTTTCAGATGTTACACAAGTGCCAACAGAAAGAGAAAGACAGTAAAAGAAAAAAAAAGACCCTGAGTTAGGTGGCATGAGGCACTTTTTACACTCTTGAGTTAGATGGCATAGCACTTTGCACTTTCCCACCAGCAAGAGAAAAGCTTGAGTAATGAACTTGCTGGTCATTCTCCAAGAGCTTAAGCCCTCCAGTTTCTGGTCCTGGCATCGGGACATACTGGTACTGGTACACTGGTTCCAAAGCTCCTGGCCAGGCTCCCTGTTCTGCGATTCAGCCCTTGGTTCTGTCATCAAACTGCCTTCTTTGTAAGCCAGAGGTCAGGGATGAGTCTCTGGCTTCCTGGGTGTCTCCAGGTGTCCTAGGTAGAGAAAAGAAGTGGCAGTAAACTAGTGAACCTAACTGTGAATTGAAGCTGAAGAGAACTCAATTACTCTGTTCTCCAGTTCACGTGGTCTGGAGCACATCTTTCTTTTCTATATCATTAAGTGCCCATTGTGGGTTGTCAAATAACAGCAGAGTTGGATGGAACATTTGGGATCATCTTGTACAGTGGCCTCATTTTACAAGTAGGAAAGGTGAGATTCAATAACATGCCTTAATTTATTACTGCTGTGTTTTGATTTGTTATCACACTAGAAAACATTAAGTACTTAATATTGTGACAGGATCTGTGTTAAGCTATTGAGTGTATAATCTCATTGAATGTTCACAGTGTTCCTGTGAGACAGGCATTAGACCTGTCATTTTCACAGATGATAAACCAACGTTCAGAGACATGCAGTGGATTGCCGGGAGTTGCACAGTTGGCAAGTGACAGCATCGAGAAGTAAACCAGGCCTGTCTGACTCTTATCTCTCACTCCTCACTGTTTTGCTCTATTGACTCTTTCGCCGATCTTGGGATTTGAAGTTACCTCCAACCCCTTCCATGTGATGAATTCACTCTGGGTTGGTCCACTGGTACGGTATTGAAAGGAAATGCTAAGCATCCTTGCTCCACCAGGATGGGCATCTCAGATTTTCCATCTGGAAAGTGTATCTCAGAATCATTCCTTTTTTACATTGGGTATTTCCTAATCTCTGTTCTGATCTTGAAAGGAGAAATGAAAAAGCAGGTATCCCAGATGTGAAGCCTTAGGCACTGTTATCAATGACATCTGGAGCAGCATATTTAGTCCTTGTTCAGGAGACAAAGTGTATGAATTGTGGATTCAGCTCCACCATTTGTTAGCTGTTTAATCACATCTTTAAGATGAGGTGATAATAATACTCTTAAGATTGTTAGGAGACATTGCATACAATAAAGTCTCACTGAATGCTAGCTACTCTTTTTCTTGCCTCTTTCATTATTAATATTATTATCACTACCATTACCATTATTATTATTAAAGGCACAATCTCTCTGAGATTGTGATGAGTTTCCTCATCTCTAATATTGAAATAATAGTCCTCACCTTCGTGTTTGGGGGTCGTGTGTGAAATGAGATGATGAACAAAAAATGCTTAGGTAGAAGGGGATCCATAACTAGTAGCTATGGTCCTTCTTTCCTTCCTGTGTTCGTCTGAGTCCTCCAAAAAGCAGATGCTAAGATGGGATTAAACATCCAAGGATTTTATTAGGGGAAATGCCTAATAAAATAGGCATTGAGAGAAGATAGGAAGGAGCTGTGGGAGATGGGAGAGTCATTAGACTGGAATGCTGTTCTGATCCTGAGTGAAGGAGAGAAGGAAGGAAGGTTTAGTGGAAGCATTCTAGACTGCAGTGCAGCCTACGGAAAGTTCGGTAAGGCCATTTAGAGTCTTCAGGACAGAGTCTACCATTTGAGAAGTCCTGTATCTTCGAGGATGGACCTGCCTCAGTATTCCTGCCATTCCCAATCCTTGTTTGGAAGCAGCTTGTAAAGACCATAGCCTCAGTGCAAATACAGTGATGGATTTTGAGACACTCAGACTGAGCTCTTGGTTAATTAAGCCTCTTGTAGTTGGATTTCTGCAAGGCGCATTCTCATGGCTACCACAGATATCAACACATAAAATCCCTTTGGATGTCTCTTATCTAGATCACATTATACTCCTTTAAAAACAGTTTCTAAGTGTGTAATCTATGCCAAACCCTGTGCTGAGTCCTGGGAATGTAGAGGTGTTTATGACATGGTCCTTGACCTTATGGAGCCCATATGGGAGAGACTGACAAGCAAACAGATACATCCAGGATAGTATGAAAAGTAAGGGGATGTAGATGGAGACTGTCAATAAAGGCTTCATAAAAGATTAAGTGGTTGAGCTGATCCTTGAATGAGTCCAGTATGGGGTAGAATGGGAATTTTAGGCAGAGAAAATTACAAAAGCCCAGAGATATGAAAGATCGTGGGGCATTCAAAGACTTGCAAGGGAGTCACCATGGATTGAGCATAAGGTACAAGAATGGAATTGGTGAGAAATGATTCTGGAGCAGGAATCAAGACCAGGCAAAACTAAGGAATTGGCTACATTTATTTATTTTACCCGGTAGACAAGTGAGGAGCTATCACAGTCCTTCCAAATCAAGTGTATATTTTAGAACTATCACTGGCTGCAGTTTGGAGGATGGACTAGAGGGGTAAGACAGGAGGCAGGGAGTCAGGACAAGAAGAGGAGGTAGTGACAGTGAGTACAGAGAAGGGAAGTCAATCAAGAGTCATTTAAGAGATAGGGTCCACATGAGTGGATAGCTGTTAGATTTGGAAGTTGATGAGTGTACGTAGTCTAAGATAGTGGCCAGGTATCCAGCATGTAGCATCCGTTCTTGTAACCAAGTCTCTCTCAAGACCAGGATTTTCACACTTTAGGTCATGACCCATTAGCGCATTGTGAAATCAATCTACTGGATTGTGGCCAACATTTTTTTTTTTTTTAAAGAGTATAATACATCATATTGTATTGCATGTAGTAAGGGTAGGTATTGTTTCATGAAGCTTGTGTTTCAGTCATATATGCATCATGTGTGTGCTAGGTTGGGATATAAAATATGAGTCACAGTCAAAAAGTTTGAGCGACGCTATTCTATATTATGAGCTCTTTTAGTGCTGGGGTTGTGGCTTACACATCTTAATCACACGGATTTATAGAGTTGGAGGAGGCCTTTGATTCAAAGTGGCTTGGAAGGTTTGTGTCATTCAGGCCTCCCTCTACCTCTTGCAGATGGAAAACTGATGCTTGGTGAGTTTAAGCGATTTTTTCAAGATCAGATAAGTCTCATAATAGCACTTACAATATATGGTTTGATTAAGAGAATGAGTGGGAAATACATGCTTTAATGAAGGAATACATAAATGATTATAAATTATGAATTAATATAGTAGCAATAATTGATGAATAAATGAATGAATGAAAGGATGAATTCATGAATGAATGACTAGATGAATATATGACTATATGAACACATGGCTGGTTGAAATAACAAAGGAAGAAATGGAGAGAGGGAGAGAGAGAAGGAGCAAGGGAGGGAGAAAGAGAACTCTCAAATCGCCTCACAAACACTGTGAGTCTGTAGACTTCCAGCCAAGGAGAGAAGGATTTCTGAATGACCCCAGGCAGGGGACCACAGCCAGTTAGAATTAATCATGTGGCCAGCACAGAGATCAGCCAAACTTGACCGAGTGATGACGGCCTTGGAGTAGACTTTGTTACGCACCCGTTTATAGGGTGAGCTATTAACTGGCCCAGCATGGGGGTAGCCAGGCGCCTGACATCAGCGAATGAATGAGGTGTTTGGGGTGGGGAGATATGGGCTCTTTTCCCCAGCCCTGGTCTGCTGAGTCATCCCCAGTCCTAAGGGCTGCTGTGGCATTATTCATCAGGCCAAGACTAGGAGTCAACCGGTTCCATGCACTTAGGGCCACCTCAGAAAGCTGCATATTCAGTTCAGGGGGAAAGTTCATTAAAGTGTAAAGAAAGAACCTGAAGAACTACCTGAGATCACTAAAAGTCAACCAGGCCTAAGTTATTTTAACTTTTGGAGTCAGATCTAGGTTTGAATCTTGACTTCTCTACTTAATTGCTTTGTGACACTGGGTAAGTTACGTCATCTGTTAGAGCCTCAATTTACTCGCCTGTAAAAGGGACATAATATTGACCATATAATGTATCTATAATTCCATTGTGCTTGACAAATAGTTATGATAAATAATTGTTCTCTCTTTCCCTTCTTTGTCTTTCAGTTTTCCTATGCTTTTTATTCTTTCATTCATTCATTTTTATTTTTATTTTTTTTCAGGAGGTACTGGGGGTTGAACCCAGGACCTCATACATGAGAAGCACTTGAGCTACATTCACTCCCCTCATTCATTCATTTTTTTTTAATCAACAAATACCTATTGAGTACTTGCTATGTACAGGGCACTGGGATGCTGGGGATGTAGCAATGAACAAGAGACAAAACTCCTTATCTTGGTAGAGACCAACTTCTGGAGGATGGGATCACAATGCCACACAAGTCCAAGGGTACCACTACACAGCTCTAAAGGATTACTCTAGAAGTAGACTAAGGAGAGAGCAAAATAAAGAACAAAACAAAACAGAATCTATACTTTATCAGATGGTGATAAGTGCTACAGAAGAAAAGGAAAGCAGAAAAAGAAAAAAACAGTGTTAGAGATAGTGGGCTACATAATTTTAATTAGGGCAGTAGGGAAAGGGCAACATTTTAGCAAATACCTGAAGGAGATAAGAGATGAAGCTGTGTGGATATCTGGAGAAAGGGTGTCCCAGGCAGCAGAGAGAGCGGGTACGAAGGCCCTGAGGTGAGAGACAGTCTGCTTTATTTGAGGGCTGTCAAGGAGGCCATTGTTCATGCTTCTCCCCCATCTCAAAAACTCTCCTTGCTACTCTGTTGGAAGAATTCCTGCTTAATCTTCAGGCCCCAACTCCTTTTTCATGACCATGGCAGGCAGAAGATTTGCTCTGTGGAGGTCTACTCATATCTGTTTTCCTACTACAGAAAGCAAGTGTCATGAGAGCAAGGCCCATGCCTCTCTTGTTATCCCTGATTCCTTAACACCAGGTGTGCTCTCTGGCTCAGATTGGGCACTTACTTAATATTTTTTGAACAGTTGGGCCATATGAACCCTCCCTTTCTCTTTGCTAATTAATGCCTCCTCATCTTTCAAGGTCCTGCATAAACCTTGCATCCTCCAGGAGGCCTTCTTTGACTTTTCAGAGTTATGTTCATCTCTCCTTGACCTGCACTCCAAAGTCTACACTGGAGAACATTAGTACTGTGTGATGCTAATATGTGAACTGTAGAAAATAGTCTTGGGAGCAATTAGTTTGGAAAATTGTGGGTTAATCAAATTTAAGTGGGTCTCTTTATTCAGTGACTTCTCAGAGACTTTGATGTGATAAAGGGCCTTGTGACTCTTGAAGAAAGTGATGGCTAGAGAATGTTTCCTCAATGTATTTGACTATGGTGCCTCTTTTCCCAGATGAGCATCTTTTAGGAACCCACTTTGGGAAACACTGGTGTGGTGATTTGTAACTATTTGTATCCCAGAAAATCATATTCTTAAAACTATAATCCATTCCTGTAGATGTACATCTATTGTAAGTGGGACCTTTTGAATAGGTTACTTTAGTTAAGGTGTGGTCTAGGGTGAGTCTTAATCCTCTTATTGGAGTTCTTTACATGAGAATGTAATTCAGACAAAGAGAAAGAATGACACCAAAGCAAGAAGGTGAAAGCAATGGAACCCAGAAAAGAAGGGAGAGACCTGCAGATGCTGCCATGTGCCTGCCATGTGACAGAGGAGTCCAGGATCACTGGCAGCCAGTCTTCAGAAAGAAAGCATCATCTTGATGATGGCTTCACTTGGACATTTTTCTCAGCCTCCAAACTGTAAGCTTGTAAGCTAATAAATTCCCATTGTTAAAGCCAACACATTTCATGGTATCTGCTTTGAGCAGCTTAGCAAACCAAAACAACTGGTTTGAAACTTGGTTGGGTATGCTCCCAGCTTCTGGAATGTTCTTTGGTTTAACCTCAACCAACCTCTGTCACTCTAGCTTCATAGAGCAGGGTAGTCACCTTGATTTTGCTTTCTACTTCCTGCTTGCTTGCTGAGAAAAAGACTGCTCAGGAAGGAAAATTACCTCAGGTCTTAAAATTTTCCTGGCCAGTAGGGAATCCCTAATGAAATAAAAAGAGGAACAATTCTAAGAATTGGGAGAAAGCCAAGGGAATGAAAAGGGAACACCTATGACCCAGGTCTGTGGAAGAAGAGGGCTTGGCTTTTTCCTTCTTACCCTCCATAGCTATCTCCTCAAGCAGTCTCAACAATAAAAGTTTGGCAGTTCTGTTCATACCGTAAAAATTAAATTAGTGGCGGTATGTAATAGATGCAGCTTGATACCCACAGGGATGGGATCTTTATCTTTGCTCCTTGGGGCCTGTGGGAGCCACCAGCAGACCCCTCCAGATTTTGACAAGGAGACTTTTGTTTTTTTCAGCCTCATTTTGTCTGTGTCTTTCTCAAAGCCGCTCTCTATTTCTGTGTTTTTCCCTTTGATTGTCTCCTTTGTCTCATAAATTTGGAATGACTCTTTCTGATCTGGAACCTGGTGATCCAGCTAAACTTTAAGAAGCAGAATATGATAACTAGTACAGTAGAGAGATGAGAAAAGTTAAATTCAATTCACTTTACCTCAATTTATTTTACTTCAATTGAGTTTAAAGCAGTAACTATTTCTATGTATTTCTATATAATAAGCATTGGGGAAACTAAGAGGATTAAGTCATAGCTATTGTTCAAAAGAACTTTCCAGCATGGTAGAGGAGACAGGCATTAAAAAGTTGATAAAATGCATCATTACACATACTGGATCAGATTATACAAAATGGGAGAAGACCCCAGGTGGGAGTGTCTGAGGATTAGTGCTCATGGGACATGAGTCTGAAGCTGGCACTCAGATTTTTAGAGCCTTGATTTTCAACAGGTACGATGTCTCCAGTCTTATTTTCCCCGAATCCTCTCTCAGTGTCATTTATACAAACTACTCAGGGTTCAGGCTAGGCACCTCTTTTTTTATCCCTTCTAGCATATGCACATGCTGGTCTCTGCCCCTTGGTACCTTTCCTTGCGCTGTTGCCTTGCAAGCAACAGGTTTGTGGCTTTAAAAACTTTCATTTTTCTGAAAAGCATTCTTAATATCTTCTTATTCTCTCTCTGCCTCCCATCCAGGCTCCAACAGTAATACTTAAATTCTCTGTCTGCTATATAATATTTATGCTTCCAATTATCCATCAAATATTTATTGAATCCTCCCCCCACCCCCTGCTCCAGGTACTCATCCTACCCAGCCCAGGTGTCAGAGACAGAGGTTAGAGATACTTATGTTAACAGGAAAAGGCATAACTTGCCCTGATGGCACTTATAGTCTAGTGGGAGATAAGCATATTAATCAAATGTATAAGGAAGTGCATTCTAGAGAAAAAACTCTCATGTGCTAAGGACTTGAGGCTATAGGATGATGGATGAACTGATAGAAGGTTATTGTAAATGGAGGAGAAAGTTAGGGGGAAGAATGGAAAGAGAGAAGGGGAAAGGGTAGGGAGATTTAGACCACCTGGGTCTCATGTTGGGGTTTGGCATTTTATTCTAAACATACTAGAAATCTGGAGAAGGATTTTAAGCTCCATGAAGGCCAAAACTTTGGTTTATTCATTGCTGTCTTTATAGTGACCAAAAAAGTACCTGGCATGTAGAAGGTGCTCAAGAAATGTTCATTGAATGGATGAATGAATGAATGAATGAGTGAGTAAATGAATGAATTTGTGGTACAATGAAATTTTATTTTTACAGTCATCGCTGGACTGTTATATGGAGAATGAATTGGAAGGAGGCAAAAGAGTGGATGTACAAAAGCCAAAGAAATGTGTGAGGTATATGTGTGATTCCAGCCCTATTTGGACCTCACTGGGCTGTGGGGCAGTATAGTACAGTGACTAAGAGTGACAGCATTTGAGCTGGAAAGTCCTGGGTTCAATCCCAGTCCTGCTATATAATAAGCAGTAGTGACCTTAACTATGTTATTCTGAGCAATTCTTTCTTTACCAAAATAATAGGGAAAATAAAACAACTGTTTAATTGCTGTGAGGATTAAATGAAGGGAAAAAAAGAATGTAAAGTGTCTACCACAAGATAATTGCTGACAGAGTAAGAAAGGCAGAATAGTATAGAGGCCAAGAACACAGCTTCCAAACTTAGAGTGTCCAGGTTCAAACCCTGATTCAGTTACTTACGAGCTGTAATAACCGTGAGCTAGTTACTTAAGTTCTGTGCAGCTCAGCTTCCTCGTCAGTAAAATCAGGGAGATAATACAGGTCAACATTCCCTTCTCCCAAATCCTTGGGACTCAGTGTGGCTCAACATTCAGAATTCTTTGTACTTTCAGAAAAACAGTGTGCATGTACTAAACATTTTGTGACACTCCCACTGGGTTCTGAGATAGCACTCCCATAATCTTAAAATTTCTGCAGGGAACATGTATTTAGACAAACATGCTAAGCGAGGTTAAAAAATATATATGTGAACATCTCACAGTTCAGGTCAAAATTTGCCACCAAACAAGTTGTGACAAAAATCTTACAGTTTTCAGAGCCTTTTGGATTTTGGAATTGCAGATAAGAGGTTACATATCTAGACTACATACCCTATAGAGTTTTGTGATATTTAAAGGGCATTATATGCATAAGGCCTTAGAGTGCTGCCTAGTGAAAACTGAATGTTCCCTGTACTAATGCCTACCATCAGTACTCACCTGAGCCTGCCTCCCCGCTGCCCTGGGGGCTTCCTGGGATGTATTCAGCTACCTGCAGCGCAGCGCCCAACCTGAGATGTATCCAGCATGCATTCATTGAATTCCCTCTCCCTAGTTATTTTTCTCTCCATCTTGTCTGATGAAATTTTCAAGGTCTGTGTGGGATGGAATAAACATAGGACAAAGGGTTTACAGTGGAACCTACACCCCAGAATGGAGTTTCCAGTGGTCCTTCTGAGTGCATTAGTTCACACTTACAAGAAGAGGAGGTGGGGGTCTCCTCTACTTGAGGCTTTCACAGGGCAGACCCCTATGTGACTGGCCAGCAGAATGAGTGTAAGGACAGTGGGTGTGGAGCTGCCTCCCTCACCCCCAAACTGTAATCTCCATAAAGACAATCTATATTGCAGGGGGGTTCTTAACAAGGAGTCTGTGAGCTCGAATTGAAATTCAAAAAACATTCTTCTTGTGGGGACATGTTGGTGCGGGTGTGATATATTTCTTAAATAATACACAGTATAGTGTGGACTTATGAAGGGGTCTGTGGTTTTCACCTGACTGGCAAAGGGGTCCGTGGAACAAAAAAGGTTAAGAACCCCTGTTTCACTGACTGGTCTAAACACCTACAGGAATGACTGGCTCATAGCAGCTATTCAAGAAGTATGTACCGAATGAATGGATGGATGGAGGAGAATTAACATGTATTGAATACCTACCACGGGCCAGGCAAATTCTCATAATTTCTACGATCCTCACAGCAGCCTAGGTAATATTCTCATCTCTATTCTGCTTCTGAGTCTACTGTGCCCAAAACAAGGTTATGTCGTCAGGAGCCACATCTAGGCCTCAGCCCTTCCTCACTGTCCCTCTGCATCAAGTGCCTCGTGGAAGACAGACTCACCTGGTACCTGCAGGTGCCTCCTGTCAGACAGAGCAGCCCAGGGCAGGGCAGTTGGGCCCTAGAGTGTGATGTAGGCTGAGCTGGGCGGCCCGAGACAGTGCAGCCCAGTCAGAACCTGAGTCAATGGAGGCAAGCATGGACAACTGAGGAAAAGTCTGACTCTCTCAGACTTACGGTTCCCAGGTTGCTTGCGTCCGCGTCCCTGATCTGAACTTCCTGGACCCAAGCCATGCCAAGTCATTGGCCAGGGACTCGACTCTGATATTGCTGAGAAATGGCCTGTGCCCTTCCAGAAGCTTTCTTGTTCCACAGAGAAGGAGGCCTTACTGTGTAATTCTGACTCAAACACACACTGACTGTGTGACCCTAGGCAAGTCACTTTCCTGCTTTTTCTTTTTAGCGCACTAAAAAAGCGGTAACCGTGCTTACCCAGCAGAGGTGTAAAGAGAGTCAGAGACAGCGAATACCAAGTATTCAGTACAGTTTATGTTTTATAGTGGGCCCTCATAAGTGGAAACTGCCACAACTGCTGCTATTTGTATTGCTATTTTATCTGAAGGTCTCCAGCAGTTGACCACGTTGTCGTTTGAATTTGGGGCTCAAAATGGGGTCGGGGTAGGGCTACGCTGGCTGTAGTTGGAGGGCTCTGAGAGGACGTGGTCTGTGCCCTTTCTGTCCATCTCCTTTATGCAGGATGTGGCCAGTAGACGCCCCCAGTACTCATGTGCTTGAAGAGATACTGACAGACATTATGGGCAGGGTCCACCTGTCTCTGTGATGGCTCAACAAGGGGTCTTCTGCCGAAGCAAAAATCCAACCATGTATATTCAATCAGGGCCTCACAAATGTGGACAGTGCATGAAACAAATGCGAATTCGGGGCTGCTAAGGAAATAACCAACAGAATGAAAAGGTGTTTGCTGGAGTTTTTTGTCTGTGGGCATTATCACTTCCCCTCCTCTCTTGGGGAGTTATAATTGCTCAGACAAAGAAAAAAAAAAAAAAATATATATATATATATATACTTTCTACCCTTTCAATGGAAGAATATGCAGTACTTAGGAATTTATATTGGAAAGTGAAGGGACCCAAAGTAGGGTCTCTAAATCTCAGAAGGGCACGTAGAAAACACGGTGGCCATCCATGCCCAGCCATTGAAGAAGGGACATAAAGAGAAGGAAAATATCATAGATGGGCATCTGCTGCCTGCTACACACCATGCTGAGTACTGTACATTCTCTCATTTAATCCCCCCAAGAAAACTGCAAGATTAGGCATTATTCCTCCCATTTCACAGGTAAAGAGACCGAGACTTAGAGAAATTGAGTACATTGCCGCAAATCACATATCCAGGAAACGGTTGTCTTTTAGACTCCAAACACTGTGCTCTTAACCACTACCTCGCTGAATTTAGCAGCATTCAGGTATCCCCAGTGCCCTAGCCCTTTATCTCTCTGTGTAAATATATCATCCACTATAAATATGATGTGCACATGATTGCGTGTGTCTGTACATATACAACCATGACTTCAGCTTTCTAGGTGCTTACAGGAAAACAAATGGACAAATTGGGTGGGAAATCACTTCCAACGTGTGAGTATAGTCATGGATATATTTATTGGCACATACCCTAAATTTACTGGGTAAAATTCAGGGACATTTGTGTCACTGCAGTCCTAGAAAACTAAAGCTGGAAGGAATCTTGGTGATCATCTAGTTGAGTTGTTATGAACCTTCTTTTTAAATATCAGAACACAATTTACAAAAGGTCAGTGTACTAGAACTCTTTAAAAGTTGCCTCCTTCTCAGTGGCCCCCAGGCACTTTTAAAGAGTTCTAGGGATTTCAAACCACTGAGCTGGGTGTACCCACTCTTGTCACAGACGAGGAAACTGAGGATTAGGAACACAGAGACACTTCCTCAAGTCTCTCTACAACTTCTCGTGAAAGATGAGATGGGATTTGGTCCTCATGTCAGAGCTCTCTTCATATTTTATTCCAATTATTAATCCAAATTGTCTGCCTTCTCTGCTGGAAGGCAGAGTACTAGGAGGGCAGGGAGCGTGTTTAGACTGCTCTCCACTGTAGCTTCAGCTCCCAGCACAGAGCCAGGCACACAGTAGGTGAAGAACGGAGTGCTGCCCAGTGGATGGCTGCCTGAATGAGCGTATGCTTCTGTGCTACGAGTTTATGATGTGTCCACCAGTGGGTCGACATACTGACTCATACATGTGCATCCCAGAACTAGCAGCCCCTAAACTGAGATGCCAATTATTCTGAATAATAATACACTCTTCCCCATCCCCCCACACCCTGAGGCATTTCCTCCTTCCCTAGCCAGCAGCTCCTGTCATTCAACTGTCCAGTTCCAGGCTTGGGATTGTTTCTTTTCAGTCAGCCGCCCCCACTTATTATTCAGCGAATGATAACTCCTTGGAGAAATCCATCTTCCTTCCTTTCCTCTCCCTCCAGAGCTGGGGACCTCCTCCTCCTCGGTGATGTCGGAGAGCCATCCAGCAGCTTTCTTCTGTGGTCTCCGATGGGAGGAGGAGGGTGGAGAGGGCTGAGCCCAGAGAGGAAAGCCCATCCCCATCCCCCTTGAACCCCCATTCTCTGCACGTTGGGTTGTCCTGGTTTCAGCCTCTTGCTCTGCTGTATTTCGGGCTGGAGTGGAGTGAGGGGTACCAGAGAAGGGGCCTGCATCCAGGCCCTGACTCGCCTTGGCTCAGAGATCCCGGCCGGGCCTGTGCAGCTGGCCTTGCCTCTCTTCTTGGCCAGGGAGCAGGGAGGCCCAGACCAGGGAGCTCAGAAAAGCCACAGGGCCCCAGCCTGTTGCTGGGGTGGCTTCGGGGTGGCTGGGAGCCGTTTTCTGTGCCCTCTGAAGTTTGTGGGCTCTTTAGTCTTTCCAGGACCTCCTTAGACACGCTTCTCTCCCTTCAGAGCAACTGGTCAAGGAGGACACCTGCTCCGGAATGTTCAGATATCATTTTATACAAATTCATTTTCCCAGAAACTCTATCCTGAAAACCAAAGTTCATCTGACCTCCAGTAGAATGTTCTGGGTGGCAGTTTCAGGGTCTGAAGAGCACAGATCATCTCAGAGTTTCCTTCCTGGAAGAACCCGGGAAAATCATGGATCTCAGTTTCTCCTACACCACCTGCAAGTCTCACCTTCATTATTTTGCCATAACTGGGATATTAACTTAATGTGCTCTTCTGAAATCAACTCTTTAAAAAAAATTGGTTAAAATCGGTGATGTCAAAATGGAAATTTTATATCATTGCCAGTAAATGGAAAACCAGGATTACTTGCCATAAATAGAAAATAACTCTGAAAATCAATACTAATGAAAAGCCAAGCAATTTTATAAAATTCTAGATGAAAGCTGTTGCCTGTGAAAGGATCTGAGCCAGAGCCCTGCTCTCTCGTTTTTAAAGAAGGAAGGTTGACAGAGGTGTCAAGAATATATTAGCACTGAACCAAGCCATTCTCCATGACTGAATTCGAAGGATTGAAAGAAAACTAGAAAGGGCTTTTTGTTTTTTCATTAAATGATTTAATTCTGATGTGTCTTGCACTTTGGGAAACACCATGCAACCAGGGAAAGAACTGGCTTCCAGTCACACAGGAAATCAGTAGCAGTGGTGGGTCTAGACTCAGGATATACCAGACTCCAGAGCTGCCCCAAATCCCACCCCTGAACACACACCAAGTTGCCTCTTTAAAGGGGACAATTAATTTTTCAGGTGCAGGGTCTCATATGGTAAGGATTTTGTCAAGAAAAAGTTTGCATTATTTTCTTCCACCACAACAGTCTGTGTCTGTGGTTTTCATTAGGATAGAGGTTAAGTTGTCAGCATTCTAGTTACCACTCCATAGCTTTCTCCCTTACTGAAAAAAAGTGCCTTGGAATTAAGTGAAGTAAAGTGACAATAATGATGATAAGGTGATAAGCTAATTGTGATAAATTTTAAAAACTTAAAAGTAAATGAGTCACAAGTGTGCAAACTTCCGTTATTAATAGTTTCATTATTCACTCCTTCATTCCTTCATGTGCTCATTCAATAGGTATTGAGTACCTTACAGCTTTGAATGTATCTATCTATAGCTAGTAGAAGACTCTTCAGAACCTGATACTGTGTTCTTGCACAGCAATACAGCAATTTTCTAAAATCTAAAAAAAAAAAAAATCAGCTTTTACCCAAGTTCAGACAGCCAAGGGACAGGACCACTCAAAATTTGACTAGCCCAGATTTTCTAACAAAGGGAGGGGAGGCTGCTCAACCTTCCTTGAGTGCTGACAATATGTTCAGGGCCATGCTAGGTAGGTGCTATTATCCCCACCTCACCCGTGGAGGAGCAAGGCTGAGCCGCAGTGCTTTACCTAAGTCACATCAGCCCGGAAGGTAGAAGTTCGACTTTCTCCCAAAGGCAGTGATCTTTCCACTGCATCTCAGAGGAACATGCTTATAATCGTTTTTGAGAGCAGAGGATTTTTCTCATATGGGCTTTACATTCATTCCATCTGAAGGCCTAACACTGTGCTCTACAGCTGCTGCTCCGTAAACATCTCCTGAGGATAATGGTGATACCACAGATAGGGGGAAGTTGAGGTCTAGAAGAGAGAGGCGAAGGGCAAAGAGCACTGACCCCTGGCCAATCTTCTCTGAATATCACCACCTCACACAGGGCTCCTTGGAAGTGAATACTATAAACATTTAAAGTTGCATCTTTTTTTAATATTTTTAATTTGGGAGCTAAATTGAAGTGAGGTCAGATTGTTTATTGATCAGTCTTATTTTAGAGTCAATGGTAGACTCCTTGGCCACTTACCTGGCATGTCTGCAGAGACACAGAATCTTCCTCAAACCAGCAGACCATTAAAAATTTTAAACAAAATAGGGAAGAAGGGGTGGAAAAACATATTCTACAAGTGAAGGATTTGCTTGAACCAAACTCAGAGACCTCTTAAGACTCTGTCAGGGGAAGCCTGCAACTCTCTCTCTTTCACCTCGCCCCATCCTCTGCTTCCTGAATTTTCTCAGTGCTGGGCTCTATCACATTCAACCCTACTGGCTGCCCTCTCAGGAACCTCTACCATTCTCTTTGTGACAATAATAATTTCATAGATTTCCAAAGGAAGTTATAAAACCCCAGCAAAAGCCCTTGACTGCCCTACAGAGGTCAGATATGCTCACTAGCTGTGCTCACAGTGGATTGGACCAGACTAGGGCACCCAACCCTCGTTCCAGATGAGACCAAATTTCTGGGAATCAGGGCTTGGATCTTCATCTTTCTTTTTGACTCTCGAGTTGGGTTTATCATCCCAGCACACAGAGCAGATTCACTTAGTGGGAGGAATATGGGTGCGGGATTCTGGATTCAGGTTCAAATCCCACTTCTACCAGGGCTTGCTGTGTGCACCCCAGAGAGCTCTCTCTCTGGTTCTCAACATAAGGAGTTTGGACTGGAGTGACCTAGTTTCCAAACGTTGTTTTCAGAGCCTTAGAGATAGCTTGAGGTACCCCGGGAGCCGCCGAGGGGGGCAAGTTAGAGTGGACAAGAGCGGGAGCACACTCCCCTCCTGCTAGTCACAGGAGATTTATTGCCTTTACCTGGTGAGTTTTCACATATGACTTTTATTAGGATTAAATAGTTCTCTGTTTAAATGAAACAGAGATTGAGACCACGCGTTTTTAAATTCACTTCCAGCTAAAATAAACAGCCCCCCACAAACACAACAACATCCCCAAACAAAATAAATGAAAACAAACAAAATAGCTTCTTTATTTTCCTAATATTGTGCCCATTTTAGATAATAGACTAACTGAGGCAAAGGAAGGAAGTTGAGAAAGAAAAATGCTTTGCTCACTCCCCCACCCCTTCCCACATCCCATGAGGGACTCTTAGACTCTTCGGTCTTAGGTGCCAACTTTGGCCTCTGTGAGCTACTGCGAGGGAGCAAAGTCTTCACGGCTGTGTTTTTGTTTCCCTGAAAATTATTATAATTGTGTGTGTGTGAGTATTTCAAAATCTGCTGAATGGACCTACGCACTTGCTCAGACATCATCTACCTTTTCTCTGCCTCCCACCTGTTCTCTATAGACCTTCCTATTTCCTGAGAATCTGAGATTAGTTGCTCCCTCACTCTACAGCAGGGGTTATTAACCTCTTTTTTCCACGGACCCCTTTGCCAGTCAGGGGAAAACCATGGACCCCTTACTAAGTACAAGTACACACTATACTGTGTATTATTTAATAAATATATCACACCTGCACCAAGAGGTCCCCACAAGAATGATTTTTTTTTGGATTTTAATTCAAGCTCACGGACCCCTGGTTAAGAACCCCTGCTCTACAGCCTGATTTCTTACCCCTCCTACCTTACTCTCCAGCTTCATTGAATTATGGTGCTTCAGGGAGAAATGAGGACTAAACTAGAGTGATGGCTGAGAAGATGGAGGCAGGGGGTGGAAGCTGTGAGAGTAAGAATCCGGGGGACATTGGTGGCGGAGGTGGTGGTAGTGTATGAGAGAGTGTGGTGGAGCGTTGCTGGAGGGAGAAGACCAAACGGGCAGAGTGAATGTTGACTCCATGTGGAAAGGAGTAGAGGAGGAGAAGACATTCTGGAAGAAAAGAAATGCAGAAACTGCTAGAACTAAGTCCCAAAGGAAGAGGAAGGAGGCTTCAAGGACCTGGCATCCATGGAAGAATGCTATTGTTCTCCCAGATACACCTTCCCTAGTCTAGGACCCAGAGAGGGCAGGACAGAAGGAAATGATGGGTGATGGCAGAAGAAAGGGAAAGAGGTACACAAACTGAATCTATGGTGTTCTCAGTAAAAGTTAGTTCTGAGGGAAGAGCAAGCAGAGGTGGGAGGAGAGAAAGATGATTTAGATCAGGGAATGGGTAAAAGTGCTTGTCAATGTGTGGTCCATTTGTGTCAGAATCACCAGGGAGAGCATGTTGATAATGCACAGTCCTGGGTTGACCCCCACAACTACTGAATCAAAATTTCCAGCAATCTTAATTTTTTTATACTCTCCCCAGATGATTCTTATGGCTACTGATACTTGAGAGTCACAATGATAGGAAATCTCCTTGGGATGGTGAAACTGAATAAATGTTTTCCCAAAGCATTTCCCAGGCCCTTTGAATGTCCCTCTCCTACCCTCCCTCCTTCTCCTGGCTCCTGTGAAAGGCAGAGCAGGCAGGGTTTCCCTGAATGTGTTCAGCTTCCTTTAGGCGGCAGTGGGTTCCACTGAGCCAGAATTCTGACATCTGCTCATCACTGGGGCCAAGGCGGCTGCTTTTCTTGGCAGACAGCAGAGCCTCAGAGCAAGGCCAGGCACCTGAGCAGTCAGGAGAATCTGCGTTCTAATGTCACCTTGGCCTTGTCCCAAGCACCCCTGCATTGGGGTGTAGCCCGGTGACTTTCTCTGTTTGGTAGGGACAGGGACTCCTGCTTATTTCAGTGGCTGTTTTGAGGAGGTCTTGTCTCTGTCAGCTTCGGATCTGTCTGCCTCAGCTCTTTAATCGGTAAAAGAGCCATTACCCCACATCCTAGGAGCTGGAGCACTGAAGGCTCTCTTCTTGTTTTCTCTTCTTTCTCCTCTCCCAATATCCTCCTCAGCCACACAGTGCTCCGAAAGCAAATGAGCTTTGGGAGAAACGTGAGCCACATTCCTGTGGGCTGCTCAGGGCCAGACCTGGTATGGCAAGAATAAAGTAATCGTTTTTTAAAGCCTTTACTATGTTACAGATGCTTCTCACATATTATCTCATTTGATGCTCACCACAATCCCAGACACTGGGAACTGACATCCCTGTTTTGCAGTGTGGAGGCTATGCCTCAGAGCAGGCAGGCAGCAGCTGGGAGTGCCTGGGCTGAACCCAGGACTGTCCGACTCCATCCATAGCCTGTGCCCAGGGACAATCTATAGATGGAAATCCAGCTACCTGGGAACTTCCAGTTGAAACCACAAGGGGCTAAGGCTCAGTGTGCAGAAGAGGGACAGGGTACTGGATGTGGAATTATAGAAGGAAGAGAGAGTGATTCTGACTGTGGAAACCTGAGATGGCCGTTTGGAAGGATTGGGATTAAAACGGGGACACTTCCGTGTGGATTTTTCAGTGGGATTTTGAAGGATGTCTATGAGTTCAATTGGATGGGAGGGAGGGCACATCATAAACAAAGGTGCAGAGATAGGAAACTTCAACTCACATTTAGGGAGGAAAATGGCCTTACAGGTAGTGTAAACGATGCATGGTGCATAAAGAGATGTTACTGGACCAGGCGTGGGAAGCCTTGAGCGCTGTGTGAGGGAGCGTGTCTGTAGGAAGGGCCTTCCAGTGGAAGTGAGCATTGAACACAGGCCTGGAGGCAGGAAAGGATAGGCCTCCTTGGGGGTCACCCAGCTGGGCAGTATGTCAGGAGCACAGGGTCCCCTACCCCATTTGTTCCCTACCCCTTGCCAGAATCCTTTCATAAATGTTGCAGGCCCTCTCGTCTGCGATCACCTTGCAAAAGAGCATACGTCCAGCCTCTGCCTGGATTGAGCAAGAGGCTGGAGGCAGAGTGAGGAAGCTGCAGCTGTGAGTCAGACGGCCCCCACGCAGGCTCCAGCCCCGGGCCTGGGGCCCCCGCTGGGACTGGAGCTCTGGCCCAGGTTGAGTTTGCCTAACACGCGCTGTAGGGCCCAGGCAGCTCCGAGCCGCCCTGACTCACCGCGAACCGAGTTGCTCGTGACTCTTTTGTGGCCTTTCTCTTATTCTTCCTCCTCTGTTTCCCCCTTGTCTTCCTTTGCTGCCCCTTCTTTTTCCTGTATTTCCTTCTCTTTCTTTTCTTTCCCCTATTCTTCGTTTTTGTCCCTGCCTTTCCTTCTTTCTTTACTTTCAGCTCCTTCCTCTTTCTCTTCCTCTGAATGCTTTTATTATCTGTATTTTTGTTATTTGCCATGTGATTCAGAAGACCCAGGCTCTAGACCTGGCTACCGGTGACTCACTTTGGATTCACCATTTCCCTCTGGGTCTCAGTTTCCCCATCCGTCCAGGAGGCAATTTGATTAGATGGTGTTTTAAAGACAAACACCCTTCGGGGCTTCTCATTCTAGAATTTTCCATTTCTATTCTTTCACCCCTTTCATAGAATTAAATGACCAAACTCATTGGGATCCTGGAATTCATTTAGGAACATGGATCTCGACCCTGACAGCCTGCTAGAATCATTAGTGGAGCTTATGAAAAAACATCTTGCCCAGATCCCATACCAGACCAACTCGATGAGAATGTATGGAGGTGGGGCCCAGGCACCCTTTTTTACAGCCCCCCCCCGCCAGGTGCTTCTGTGAGGCCAGGGTGGAGAATTACTAGTTCTGAAGGAGCTGCCTTTTGGTAAAGGTGGAGAAGCTGAGGTCCAGAGCAGGGAAGGGACACGGCCAGAGTCACATGGTGAGTCAGCACACAGGACTGCAACCAGCCTCCCGCCATCTCCACCCCCTTAGCCCTGACTTTGAATCACCTTAAGCAAATGCCACCGCCTCCAGTGGAGCCAGGCAGGAGAGCAGCCTCCTGGCTCTGCCAGAGCCTGGCTTAGAAGCCCGGCCCAGACACAGCTCCATTAAGCCAGGCCTTAATGCCTTACGGGAATCGCCCTGGCTCCGGCTTAGAAAACAAACAGAGTGCTTTGGTTTTCTTTGGCTGCCTCCCGGGTGGGGGAGTTCGAAGGAGAGCACCTGAGGACGCAGGTTTGCTGCTCTTCTCCCAGCCAAAGTGGGGCCGTCAGAGGCGAGGTCTGGAGACAGGTGGGCAGGGCCCCTCCTGGGGGAGCATCGCCGAGAGCATGCTTCCCGCAGCTGCTGCCAATGGGAAGCCTGAGAATGCGGCCCACACATGGGCTGAGGCCTGAGGGGGAGGGAATGGAGACACAGAAGCTCAGCTTGGGTGGCAGCAGTAGGTAAACTCCACACCTTGACCTGCCTCCAGACTGATCCTGTCAGGTACACGCAAGCTCCAGTCTTTTCCCCCGGCCAGTGGTTAGGGTGGAGAGAGGCCTCGACTGGGACCACAGCTGTAGCTGCTGTTTATTGAGAGCTCCCTACATGCCAAACACTGTGATAAGCGCTTTACGCGAATTATCTCATTGAATTTTTCACAGTTCACTGGGGGAGGAATGATTCCTTTGTCCACTTTACAGATAAGGAAACAGGATGGGAGAGAGGAAATCCACCCCCCCTAGGGATACAGCCCAGAAGTAGATCCAGAACTCAAGCTCGTCTGCCTGATTCCAAAGCTCAGCCACTTAGCCACTAAGCGACACTGCTTTTTAAAAAAATGAATCAGCAGGCCTAGCTTTGAATCTCCACACCTTTAATGGCAGGCCATGTATCTTTAGGCAAGCTGATCGACCTTTCTGAGTCTCAACTTCCTCCTCTGTAAACTGGTGCTTGCTCTGCCTCAGGATCGAAAAAGCTGGACATGAAAAAAGTTAGTAAACAACAGAGGGATGTACAAATGTAAGAGATTATTGCTGTTATCGCCAAACACAGCTGTGTCCTTCTGTGGGGAACCACCATCACACATACACCTGTCCACACTGATGACCTTGGCCATCTCTGGCAACCTCTTTCGTTCCCAAGGGCCCAGGTGGAGGAGTAGAAGGGAAGGGAGGAAATAATAAGAACCTGTTTATAAAACAGTTCACATCTCTTAGATGAAAGCTTCTGGATAAATATCACGGCACCACATAAATAAAACATAAATGAAATCATATTATTCCTACCCCTTCCAGCCAGCACGCCTGCAGACACGCTCCTCAGAGCTGCGGGCAGCTGGGTCATGTACAAAGAACAAGGGCTTTTGGAGTCAATGACTGAAGTTCCTTCTTCTTCCACATACTGGTTGTGTGACCTGGGGCTGGTTACTTAACCTCTCTGAGCTTCAGTTTTCTCCTCAGAGAGTTGGGAATAAAAATATCTATCACTTAGGTTGCTAAAACAATTACACAAGCTCCTCTACATATCTCTGGTACAGGACAGTTCTCATGACACTGGATGCCATTTACCTCTTTACATGCCTGTTTCCCCCAAGCTGCTGTTCTGAAAGTAGACACAGTCTGATGGTTAATGCTCAATAAATGTCAATACCCTTATTTTGTTTCTCCAAAATTACTCCATCTTTACACTACCAGGCCAAAATTCATACCAACACTGGTCTCTAACTCAGTATATTACTCAACTGGAATGGAAACTGCAGTGTTCGAGACCCCTGACTTACTTAGATATCCAGGCTGTACTATCCAGGTATCAGTTGTCTAACCTTGGGCAAGTCAGCTCACTTCTCTAAGACTCAGTCTCTCAATCCCTGAAGTGGGGGACAATAGCTAGGAGGATCAAATCTGATACAGGCAATGAAAATGCTTGGCAAACTATGAAGCATTTGGAAAGGAGAAGGGCATATCATCTGCTGTGGGCCTCGGTGTGTGTCACCAACTGGCATATTTGATTTTATAGTGTCATTTCTCCTAGGCTCTCGGTGCCCTACCCCTGGAGTCCTTTCTCTCCACCATCTGACTCAGGATCTTCAGCACTTTGCTTTTGGATCCAGAAGACTTGGTTCTCACCACCAGCCCTGCTATTCCCAAGTAGCTCTCATCATCATCTCCTTGCTGACTTCTTCCATAACTGCAGTCAGGGTATATGAAACTATGCTCACCTAGAAGTTAGGAGTCAACCATTTTTCTGGATCTTGTATCTTATATCCCACTCTTGAACTCAACTTCTTTTAGTATAAAATGAAGATATTTCAGATGAAAATAATTATCAGCCCTCACATAGCAATTTTTACTTTACGAGTAGGTATAAAAACAGACTTAGATGGGTGAAAGTGACTTTCCCAAGGCCACTGAGCAATAAGGCATAATTTGGTGTTAGATCTGTGGCTTATCTATTTCTTCATCCCCACCACCTAGCACAGTGCCTGGCTTGGGCCTTGTGTTCAGGAAATGTTGGTTAAATGCATTCTGATACTGCCTACATGTGAACTTGCTTTTCACAAAAAAAATGACAACAAAAAACACAACTTTTTTCCTGAAAAGAAATTGATGATTTTAAAAAAAATTAGGATTTTAAGAAAGATTTGAACTTTTTATAAAAGCCCTTAAACCATGGTTTCCAGACATGTTTCTCAGGGCTTAAGGGATCTGTTGCTAGACCTCAGGGGATGGCAAGCTGTGCAGTGGGATAACTGATGGGAGGCTAGACTAGATACCATCTGATGTTCCCCTCATCTATTTACATAGAGGACACAGGTGTAAAGTGTTTTGGTAAGGTGGATTCTATTGCTTTGAAATGTTTGAAAACAACTGCTTTAAGGTAAAGAGAAGGAACTCAGACATCCCAAATGAAGTACTGAGTATCAGGTGGTAGGGTACATGTGAAGACTCCAATCCACAGTTCATTCCCCAATTTTGAGAGCACCACTTTATATATATATATATATTTAGGGCACTTCCTCAACCATCTCAGGCCCAGGTGCAAAGCTGTACAGAAACTCACTGGCATCCAGCCCCAGCTCTGGGCTGCAGCTCCAGGGCCCTTTCAAACTCTGTTTTCTCGGGGATAGCCCATAGTCCAAGGCAGGAGGCCCCCCCATGCCAGGTCTGGCATCCCTGGCTTTGAGTTGGCAAATGTGGACCCTTAGCCTAACTCTAGGTCAGGAGCTGCTGCTGCTGTCCAAGAACATCACTGGGAAGCTGGAAGGAACTTTCCCAGAGAGCGGAGGAGCAGGGTCCGTTGTGTTTTCTCAGGCATACAGCGGAGCAGGTAGCTGGGCCAGGAACAGGGCAACAGTGTTCTCACCGGGGTCTTCTGGCTCCCATTCCAAAATAAGCTGGGGACAATGTTTCTGCAGCTGGAATAAAGACGGGGAAATCCCACTGAGGCCTTTTTATGCTTCTTTACTTTTTATATCCTTAAGATATCCAGGAAGAACGTCTCTCAGCTTCATCTTTTTGCCATGTTTCCCTATGATTTGGCTTCTAGAAAATCACTGTTGTGTTTGCTCCTAAGAGTGCCTCATCCAAAGTGTGACCTTGGTGTCAAAAGTGTAATGCCTGTACCCTGACTGCTTTCCAGTCTCATTTCTGCTATCCCTAAGAACCAATAAACTAAATCACCAAGGGACAAAACAGCATAACTGTCAGAAATGTAACAGAACTGTCACAAGCACATGAAATCAACTATGTAAATAGAGAAGCCCACGTTTGTCCTTTACTTTTTTTTCTGAGATGTGTAAACATAGCAAATTGCCCATAAAAATAGAAAAAAGAAAAGTGGGCCATTTCAGGGAAAGACCTACCACTATCACGTCTGACATACCTGTGTCCTTTGCCAATGATGAATTTTGATTTTTTTTTTTTTTTTTTTTT